>JACBKR010002896.1:0-32321 GCA_014218235.1 Colocasia esculenta | reverse complement strand
CTCTCTAGCCGTAACGATTTCTTTAGAATTCATAACGATTTCGCGTAACGACCTCCTTGTTAGTCATAACGATTTCGCGCAACGACTTCTTTATTAGTCATAACGATTTCGCGCAACGACTTCTTGTTAGTCATAACGATTTCGCGCAACGACTTCTTGTTAGTCATAACGATTTCGCGCAACGACTTCTTTATTAGTCATAACGATTTCGCGCAACGACTTCTTTATTGTCATAACGATTTCGCGCAACGACTCTCTTATTAGTCATAACGATTTCGCGCAACGACTTCTTTATTAGTCATACGATTTCGCGCAACGACTTCTTTATTAGTCATAACGATTTCGCGTAACGACTTCTTTATTAGTCATAACGATTCTTGCAACGATTTCTTTAGAGCTCACAACGACTTGCTATAATTCATAACGATTTCATAAGTTATGAAGTCAGCAAGATTCTTTTATCGAATTTCTTGATGCATCAGTATAATGCTTTTTAATAGCGTTGAAAAGTCAAAGTCATATCTTGTCGTTGACTGCTATGCATTAAATGCTCTCCGATCGTATCTCCATGCATGCAGACAATATCTTCCATTTCTATGCTACTCTGTCTACGTACTTTTTCTTGGACAGAAAGGAGCTTTGCTATATACTGCAATATCTGTTCCATCTCAACTAACAATAGACAGCAGTCTAGCTGTCTTCTATTTATTGATGATATGCTTACAGATATCTGACAAGACTCATGGACAACGTTGGACACAAGATACAATGTTCTATGACATCTCTTTAGCGTGTACACCAGGATAAAAGACTGACGATCAGAAGCTTCCTCAGTGACCAGTCTAACGTACACAAGGATAAGAGACAACGGACACTTCAACGTCGAATTTGAATCAGCAGTTAAATAGAAGACTCAAGACGAAAAGAAAGGTAGAGTGAGCAACATCGCTTGATTCCAGAAGAAGAAAGAAATCCATCTCTCACAATCTTTAGAACTTTGAAGAAGAGCGAAGCCTCCACTCAAAACCTGGTTCTAAGCTCTTAGCTCTCTGTGCTCAAAAGGAATCCTCAAATTTGTAAGAGCCTGTGTGGTCCTTGGAGAGAAAAACCTTGTTAAATCTCTTTCTCTCTCGGGGGCCTAGGAGCTTCAGGTTGTAGCTGGTCAAGCTAGAATCTGAAGCCTGTTTTCACAACCTTTTCTGATTAGTTTGTGTTCCCTTCTGGACGAAGGAAGACCTGGTGGTATCCAGGGTGGTTGTTGTTCCCTTCTGACGAAGGAAGACCTGGTGGTATCCAGGGTGGTTGTTGTACCCTTCAGGTTGAAGGAAGACCAGTTGAGGCTGGGTGTAAGATCCTTAAGGGGGATTGTAACCTTGGTAGTAAAATCCTGAGGTATTGCTCAGGGACTGGACGTAGGTCTCCTGTGGAGAGGAGTTCCGAACCAGGATAAAAATCCTTGTGTCTTGTGGTTGTGTTTTGTGTGATTGTTGTCTTGTTTGCTCTAACTCTAACCTTGTTATTAAGTGTGCAATTTTTCAGTAAACAGGTTTTAATCAAACATCAAAGTTTTAATAACCATTCACCCCCCCCTGGGCTAGCTAGCTGGGCAACAAGCTCGACGACTCAATTGAGCACAATGGCTCACAAACACAAACTATGCTAGACACCAACACAAGACATAGATCTTCTAGCAGCAGATCATGTCACACATGAGAACATTCATGAGAAATATGCAGAAGCACTTGCACAATCTCAAAATGTCTCAGAAGAACAAAGTACAAAGAAGATTATATGAAAGGACTTTGTTCTTCAGTGTACTCCCTTGTAGAAGCTCAAATTGGGAAGAGGCTTGAATTCTTGAAGTCCCAGCCGATGCTCTGCACAATTGAACTTGGGGATCTTCCTTGAAGTCTTCTCCAACAGATGCTTCTACTTGATCTGCTTCCTTGAGGCGCTTCAGATGCTTCTTCAACAATCACACTCCAATTCTCACAATCGAATTGATGAGAATTGGTCTTCAGAAGACACCAGGAGAGCAGAGGAGGGAGATGAACTCTTCTCGCCACCAAGGGGAACTTTTCTAGAGGCTTGGAGAGTTCGTGGGGTCTCTTGATGTGATGGGTGGCCAATTGGGGGCCTTTTATACCCAAAAGATTCCAAAGATACCCTTTAGGTATAAGGGCACACGATCCTAGGTTGATACACCATCGCCCTAGGCTGACACGTGGCAATCATCCATCTTAAGTTGGAATATTTTCGTAGTGTGTCGACCTGCCCTGGTGGTGGTGTCGACACACTGTCCCAAATTGAAAACAGGCTGTTCTGGGAACAAGGTCCAGTGTCGACCTGCTCCTATTGTGTCGACCTGCTTTCCCATTCTGCAAACAGGCTGTTCTGGGAGTTGATCTAGTGTCGACCTGCCCTGGTGGTAGTGTCGACCTGTTGTCCCAATCCTACAAACAGGCTATTCTGGGAACGAGGTCCAGTGTCGACCTGCCCTGCCTGCGTCGACCTGGGTAGACTAATTCCTGGAATCTGCAACTCGTGTCGACCTGCTTTTTGACTTGTGTCGACACAGTCTCAGCATTTCTTCAGCTTTTTGCCTTTGAGACTGAGGTGATGTGTCGACACCATTGAAGGGTGTGTCGACACATCATTGCAGAAGATATTTGTACCTGAAAATTAAACACATATATCATTAGTAAGATGTTTTATTATGAGTACAAATGATAAGTGTTTTTGAAACATGCTTTTTGAATATGTAATTCAGGTGAAATGTGTTATCATGTTTCAATTAATTTGCATTCAAATCACATTTGTCATCATCAAAATAGGAGGGGAAATGATATGAAATTACACTCAACCCAACAATCTCCCCTTTTTGATGATGGCAACATTAAATCCATATGACAATGAGGTTTTGATGAGATGTGATTTTAAGCAATTTTGGTTATTCGATGTTCTTATTTTTCTTTGTGTTCATGCTTGTCAAAGACCTTTAAACAAAACTCAGTAACAATTGATGGTTGCACTTCACAAGTACAATGTTACTTGAAGTAAGTTAGTTGCATAAAGAAGGTCAAGCAACTTGACAAGCATTCATACATTCACATTCACAAACAATTTTCAATCACATTGATTGAAGACACAAATGAGAAATTCATTCAAGCTGAGCAAAAAGCATTTCATTTCATTCAAGAGAAACATTACAATCTTTCCAAAAGGATTACAATCATTTCTTGTTCTCTTTCTTTCTTCTCCCCCTTTGACATCATCAAAAGTAAATACATTATGAAGAAGGTGGAGGAGGAGGAGGAACTAAGATTGTCTCAATGTCTGACAATCTTTTCTCCATGAAAGTCAAGCTGGACTTGATTTGATCTTGAATGGTTGTGAGTTTTGTGTGCAAGTAATGTTCCATTCTGTCTGAATTTTCAATCAAGGTAGCTTGAATTCTTGCTAGATCAGCTGCAATGGGTTGTGAAGAGGAAGATGATCCAGCTGACCAACCAGGCCTTTGCATGATTTTGAATTCCTTTGTCAAATCAGAGATATGGTTGTCAATGTGTGCATTGAAGTTCCTCATGCTCTCCAAATCATCCACAAAATGAGCAAAAGACAGTCTAGTGCTTGTGATCTCATGTAATGTCTGCTTGGTGTTGAAACATCAGCTTGGGAATTTGCCAAAATTCCCTGAAGAACTGCTCCAACTTTTGCTGGTGCTCCTTCAGCTGTAATGAGGCATCTGCCAATGTACCAATTAATCTGTTGAATCTTTGAGCTGCATAGTCTGAGGCAGCTTTTTGTTCTATGAATTTGGCAGACACAGTGTTCTCCAATCTCTGAATCCTCAACTCAAAGGTTTCTGACATGGTTTGAATGGAGGAGTTCAAGGTGTCAAATTTGTCATTAAAAAGGAGAACAACTCTGGTGGAACAGAAGGTCCACCAGAGGATGTGGATGTTTGAAAAGTGGGTTGTGGAGAGAAATGTTGAAACTGAGGTGAGAGTAGGGCATGAAATGGAATGTCACCTTCAGTTGAAACTTGAGGCTGTTCCTCATTCAAAAGAGGCTGATCTCTTGACCTTGGGGCTGGTCCCTTCAGCTGGAGGCTGTTCCTCTTGACCTTGGGGCTGGTCCCCTTGACCTTGAGGCTGTTCCTCCTGAGCTTGGGGCTAGTCCCCTTGATCTTGAGGCTGTTCCTCTGAGCTTGAGGGGCCTCAACCACAACTGGCCCTCTCCTAACTTGATTGCCCTCCAGTCTAAATCCCATGAATTTCTGAATATTCTTAAAGGTATAGATGTTGGACTTAGGGATAGACTGGGATTTCTCATTCTCCAAGGGCACACCAAAGTGCTGGAACACTGAGGTCAGATGTGCAGCATATGGAAGAGATCTCTTGAGGTCTTTCGTGGTTTCAGATATGATTTGATACATTATTACATGGAGGTTGATTTTGATGTCTTTTACCATGCAATAGAGAATGAACCTCTGAATATCTGTTAGCCTGTCCCTTCCACCACCTTGAGGGGTAATGATTGTGGTCAACATGTGGTGGATAATCTCAACACAGGGGGAAAGGAATTTGTGTTGAATCTGGTAACATGGGTTTGTTTTGGATCAGATGCATCAGCAGGAAGGCCTGTCATGATGGTATAGGCTTCATGAAGATCAAATTCAAAGTTATGATAATCTGCCCCTTCATCTGGTACTTTGAAAATAGAGGCAGCTTTATCAGTTGGCATGTCAATAACTATGCCCTTAACCTTTGATTGATACCCTTCTTCTGTGCATTTCAAGTTCTTGTAGAATTCCCTAACAAGTCTTGGATAATGATTTGAAACTCAGAAATAAAGAGTAACCAAGACTGAAAGAGAAGTAGGTCTGAATTTCTGGAAATGGTTTGCTATTGAATATCTGATAAATCCAATATCTTGGGCTTTAGAATGAGCTTGGCTTCACTATTGATGTCTTGAGACTTGGAAGACTCAGACGAAGATGACTCTGTAGAATCTCCAGAAGAGGAGCCCGGATTCTCAGGTCTAGAAACCCTACCTCTGCCCGAAGAAGAGGGTCTACCTCTCTTGGCAGTTGGCTGAGGTGCAGAGGAGGACCCTGGTTGCTCTGCAGGGTCATTGCGCCTTTTGGATCTTCTTTCAAATTGGGGAACATCATCCTCTGCCGGAACTGGCCTAGATGAGGCCTGAGATCTTGCTCCACGGCGAGGACCCATTTTTCTCACCATGGTGTGCAAGAATGGAGTGGAATCGGGAGTTGATGAAGGAGAAGAGAGATGATTGAGAAAGGTATGTGATGGAGAGAGAAAGATGTGAAATTTCTTGCCGGAAATGAGAAGAGCGTCGTCGGGTCGACCTGATGCCTAAAAAGGGTTTGCAGTGGTGCAATACCCGCAGGAACAACAACGGCTTATCCGGAACCCACGATTTAAAAAGGTCTGGCAAGAGGGCAGTGTCGACACTAGAAGACTGTAGTGTCGACCTGACCTAGGGAGTGTGTCGACACGAGATAGGATGGTGTCGACCTGGCCTATGAAGAAAAATTGAATTTTTGTGTGAGAATTTTTGAGAATTTTTTGACTTCTTTAAAATGATAATCAATGAGAGAAATAGTCATTTCAAGGATGTTTAAGAGGCTTAAAAAATTCATTTGTTATATTTTGCAAAAATTCATCACAATTCAAGTTTTAAACAATTTCCAATAGGATATGAGCATTCAAATACTTGAGTCAATGAAATGATGATTTGAGGGATATAATATATCTAACAATCAATATAATCTACCATATTTCTCAACGTTAAAGAAATAAAGATATCCTCTAGACTGAATACAATTGCTTTGAAAATAAAACACAATCTTAAATAACAACTTGATGATGAATGAAAATGATTCTTTCTAAACAAAACTCCATGAACACAATATTTCGTTTTTGTACAGACTATCAAATGATATAAATCTTTTTCACTCAAGTGCTAGTGCTTTTTACACACCATAGTCCCTGGATACTTAAGATTTATTCATTGTCAAGTCTCAAAGGGTAAATAATGACCTTTTGACATGAAAATATACGTTTTGTAGACGCCAATATTTCCAGTTACTCAGTCATTATCAAAAAGTATAGCACATTTTTGCTGTATTTTGAATCGATTTTTGAATTTTATCCCCTTTGAACAGAGATAACATTAGTACCTCATGACATGCATGACACTTCATTCATTGTGAAGGTGTGCAGTTTCTCAGCACAAATGTCATTGCTCTGTTGAATTTTCAAAAATTTTGAGAGTTTTGTAAGATAGAAATCAATTTTATCCAACATCAGTTGCAAACAAAGAGATGTTTTAATTTCAAGACACAAGTTGTTTTCAATCTTGGAAGAATTCTGAGTTTCTGTGGGTTGAAAAAATATAGTTGACATTGATTAGTAAAAAATATGATAGATCACTCAAAGGATCATTTGGAGACTCTAGACATCTGAATGATGACATCATGCAGGAAATTGATGAAATGCAAGAAAAGTTATGAATTTTGCAAAAGTCATGACTTGTGAATTTTCTAGCTCCCCCTGAGATGATGATTTCAATCATTTTCTATCAAAATAAAGATATGCAAGTTTTTGAAATCAAGAAGGATTCTCTTTAAACAATAAAAGCTCCCCCTCAACAATTGCATATTCATTTCTTAGTACTTGGCGGAGACATATACTCTCGCATAGTGAAAGTGTCCAGACAAGCATAACCTGTCCTTCTCCAAGTCACCATTTGATATACCAAGAAATTTCAACACAATAAGAGTTGAAGAATTTATTGTCCAAAGGAAATGGAAGTGGAATTGAGAGAGATATGGACAGTGAACTGAGGAAGCAAAGGGTTATGATATGAAAAGAACTCCCCCTTAGACAATGCATAACACTCAACCCAAACCTAAAGAGAGATCATGAATGTGGACATTTACAAAGACCAAGTTCTCTCCTCAAGATGAAAATCTATTTTCAGGAAGGGGTTGGTGAAAATGTCAGCAACTTGTTTTTCAGTTTCAATGAAATGGAGTTCAAAGGACTTCTTTGCAACCTCATCTCTCAAGAAGTGATGCCTAATTTCAATATGTTTTGTTCTAGAATGCTGAATGGGGTTTTTAGATAGATTTATTGCACTTATATTATCACATAGGATGGGTACACAACCTAAATTTTGGTTGTAATCGAGAAGTTGATGCTTCACCCAGAGAATCTGAGTTCCACATCTACCTGCTGCAACATATTCAGCCTCTGCAGTTGACAGTGCAACTGAATGTTGCTTCTTGGAAGCCCAAGAAATAAGGCACCCACCTAGGAATAAACACAAGCCACTTGTGCTTTTTCTATCTAATTTACACCCAGCATAGTCAGCATCACAGTAGGCAATCAAATCTAGCTTGCAATTAGCAGGATACCAAATTCCTAAATCACATGTTCCAACAAGATATTTGAAAATTCTTTTAACAGCTAACATGTGACTTTCCTTAGGATTAGACTGAAATCTAGCATACAACACACACTAAACTGAATATCTGGTCTAGAAGTTGTAAGATAGAGTAGAGAGCCAATCATACCTCTGTAGGTCTTGGGTCTACTGACTTACCATTTGAGTCTTCTTCTAGCTTAGCATTTATGGCAATAGGTGTGCTTGAATGCTTGAGGGTCTGAAAGTCAAACCTTTTGAGAAGTTCCTTGACATACTTGGCTTGACTGATAAGATCTCTTCAGATGTTTGGTTAACCTGCAGTCCCAAGAAAAATGTTAAATCTCCCATTAAACTCATTTCAAATTCATTCTTCATTTGATTTGAAAATTCAGTGCATAGGCCTTTATTGGTTGAGCCAAATATTATGTCATCAACATAAATTTGGACCACAATTATTTGATTTTTGACTGTTTTTGTGAACAAAGTCTGATCAACATTTCCTCTAGAATATCCTTTTTCAAGTAAAAAGGTACTCAAACGGTCATACCAAGCTCTTGGAGCTTGCTTAAGACCATGGAGAGCCTTATTAAGCTTGAAAACATGGTTAGGATGTTTTTCATTTTCAAATCTAGGAGGTTGTTCAACAAAAACATTTTCCTTAATATATCCATTTAAAAAAGCACTTTTGACATCCATTTGATAAACTTTGAAATTCATGGAGGATGCAAAAGCAAGGAAAATTCTAACTGCTTCTAGTCTAGCTACAAGGGCATATGATTCTTCAAAATCAATTCCAAATTCTTGATTGTACCCCTTTGCAACTAGCCTAGCTTTATTTCTAATTACTTGACCAGATTCATTCAATTTGTTTCTGAAAACCCATCTAGTGCCAATGACTGTTTGGTCACTAGGTCTAGGTACTAATTCCCATACTTGATTTCTTTCAAATTGATGAAGTTCATCATGCATGACATTAATCCAATCAGAACTTGATAAGGCTTCATCAATTGACTTTGGTTCAATTTGGGAAATTAGAGCTAGTGGGTCTTCTTCAATATCATGCAAGAATGATGATCTAGTCTAACTCTATCATGTACATTGCCAACCACATTGTCTAATGGGTGATTTCTCAGAATTCGATGTTCAGATATTACCTGTTGAGAAGTACCCACTTCTGGGACAATGTTACCTGAACCACTTGAAGATGGTGTGTTGTTGTTCAGGTTCTCTTCAATGTTTTCAAACTCCTCAACAGTTGGTGAAGAGTCCACAATAAATTCATCCTCTTCAGTGTCTTGTCTTTCCCTGCAAGATTTAGAATTATTAGTTGAAAAGGAGTTTTCATCAAAGATAACATGTGGAGATTCTTCAACAGTTTCAGTTTTAAGAATGTACACTTTGAAACCTTGACACTTCAGAATAGCCAAGGAAGATGGCTTCCTGACTTTTAGCATCAAATTTGTCAAGGTTTTCTTTGTTATTGTTGTGTACATAACATTTGCACCCAAAGATTTTAAAATAGGAAACAGTTGGCTTTTTGTTTTTCAATAATTCATAGGGGGTTTTCTTGATTTTTGGTCTGACCAATGCTCTATTGAGTATGTGATTGGCTGTGTTCACAGCTTCAGCCCAGAAGGATTTGGGCAAGTTACTCTCAAGTAGCATAGTTCTAGCCATTTCCACAAGAGTTCTGTTCTTTCTTTCCACAACTCCATTTTGTTCTGGAGTTCTTGGTGAAGAAAACTTGTGGAATATTGGAAATTCAGCACAAAAATCAAAAAAGGATGTGTTCTCAAATTCACCCCATGATCTGTCAAAATATTTTGATTTTATATGGATAAGTGTTAAGACAGTGGTACAGAAATTCCTGAATTCAAGACAAGTATCACTTTTGTGGGACAGAAAAATAACCCAAGTAAATCTAGTAAAATCATCAATGATTACAAACCCATATCTTTTGCCACTTAGACTTAGAATTCTTGTAGGGCCAAAAAGGTCCATGTGAAGTATTCTAGTGGCCTAGATGTGAGTACCTCATTGAAGTTTTTAAAGGATTTTCTTGTTGTTTTCTTTAGAACAGATCCCACAGACTTGATTTTCAACATTAGAGAAGGATTCAGGAAGCCCCTTAACCAAATTCAATCTTAACAACTTATTCATTGTTCTGAAACTTGCATGGCCAAGTCTTTTGTGCCAAGTCCATGTAATTTCATCTTTATTTGCAACAAAGCAAAGATTTTCAGAAAAGTTTTTATTTAGGTTGATCATGTAGACATTGTTTTCCCTTTTTCAAAGAATTTGATTTTATCAGTTGATGAGTCAATTATCTTACAGAAATCAGATTCAAACACAACTTTGTGACCTTTGTCACATAGTTGGTTGATACTGAGCAGATTATAATCAAGACCATCAACTAGTAAAACATTATCTACAGAGTTTGAGGAAGTTTGACCAACCTTACCAGATCCTATGATCTTTCCTTTATTTTTACCTCCAAAAGTCACTGACCCTCCCTCCTTTTAATCAGGAATGAGAATTTGGCTCTGTCTCCTGTCATGTGTCGTGAACACCCACTGTCAAGAAACCACACATTGGTGTTGGGTGCACGACCTTCCTGCAAAAAGATCAGTGGAGAGAAGATTTTGGTACCCAAACAGAGTTGGGACCATCAGAATGTTTGAACATTGTCAGTAAATCTTTTCTCACCCAAATTGACCTGTGTTTTTATTTTTATTTTGTTACATTGGTGTTTTAGTCTTTTTCTGTTTGTTCTTTTTCTTAGGAATGAAAGCACCAACATTTTTGTTTTAGTGGGAGGGGAGTTTTTCATTTGAGCATAGGAATTCAGATGAGGAGTGGAATCCATAGATTTTGTTGGTACATCCAAAGGTTTGGATTAAAGAATTGAGGATGATACCAACAAGGGTTGTCATACCATTGGCTCCAAGGATTGGTCCAATCATCTTGAAATGCTGTCTTGGAGGTCCAAGGTTTTATAACTGATTTCCTTTGACTTTTTTTGTTTTTCAAATTTTTATTTGAATTTTTTATTGAGTTGTTGAAGCTTTGATGTTGAGCAGGTCGACCTCTCCATGACTGGTGTCGACACAGCAACCACAGAAGTCTTCTTCTTGTGGACTGGTGTCGACCTGTCAGAAGACTGTGTCGACCTGGTTGTCTTCTTTTGTTTTGAGTTTTTGATTTGTTTTGTGTTTTGTTTGATGTTTTGTCTGATGTTTGCTTGATTTCTGTGTTCTCAAGATTAGGACCTTTGACAAATTTAATTAATGGTGCTTTGCCCTTTTTCTCACCAGATTGTCTTTCTTTGGTTTTGTTTGTTGAATCCTAATCCATGAGAGGTTGTTGTCATATTTGTTCCTAGCAATGCCTCCAAGTTATCTTTACCTTTTGTGAAGGTTTGGATAACTTCATCCCTTTTTTTAGCTGGTTTTGAAGAGTTTTAATTTCTTCAATCTTTTGTTGTTTTTCTTGTTTTTCCATTTCCAGCTTTTCAGATAATTCTTTGAATTCTTGGGTGGCCTTTTGAGAGGCAAGCTTCAGATCATCAATTAGATTCATGAGATTTTCTTTTTCTTCATTTAATTCTGTTATCTCATTTTCTAGCTCACAAGTTCTGTTGTTTGAAGATTGGTTATGATAAAGGTTTTCAATTTTCTTTTTGAGATATTTATTTTCTTTTCTCATTTCAGAATATTTTTCAACTAATTCAGAATAAACATCCTGCCAATCTTCAACAGTGAAATCTTCAAAAGAGGTGTTTACCTTTTCTCCAGAATGTTGGCCATGAAGCAGATTTCCTCACTCTCAGAGCTTGAGGATTTTGTCTTCTTCTTCCTCACTTGAATCTTCATCAGACCAAGTGGCTACCATGGCCTTTGGCTTCTTGAACTTCTGGAATTTCTTGTGCTTTTCTTCTTGTTCTCAGGACACTCTCCCTTCATGTGTCCTGGCTTATTACACCTGTAACAAATGACAGTTTCGTCAGATTTTTTATTCTTGTTGAAATTAGAAGAGGAAGTGTTTCTTTTACCTGAGAAAAACTTCTTTTTCCCAGACATTTTTCCTTTTCTATATTTCAAGAATTTTCTGAATTGCCTGGTGAGAGGGCAATTTCATCATCATTTGACTCAGACCTCAGAACTTGTCTTTTCTTGACTTTTGTCTTTGTTACTTGAGGAGGCCTTAAGTGCCATCGGCTTGGTCTTAATTATGTGTTCTTCATTTCTTTTCAAATTGATTTCATATGTCATTAAGGATCCTATCAATTCATCCAAAGAAAGTTTGGACAAATCTTTAGAATCTTCAATGACATGGCCTTTGTGTGCCAAATAGAAGAGAGTGAACGTAAGATTTTCCTTACCAAGTCTGCATCTGTGTTCCTTACCTAAGGCCTTGAGTCCATTGACAATAACCATGAACCTGGCAAACATTTCAGAAATTGTTTCATTAGACTTCATCATAAACAATTCATATTCTGAAACAAGAATATTTGCCTTAGTTTCCTTCACTTGTGATGTTCCCTCATAAAGTAATTCGAGTTTATCCCACATCTCTTTGGCAGATTTGCACATTGAGATTCTCGAATACTCTTTGGGATGAACAGCACATTGAATCATGTTCATGGCACTATAATTCAATGTGGCTTTTCTTATTTGTTCCCTAGTCCAGGTTTCTTCCTCTCCCTGGTTTTCATAGGGACCAACTCAACCACTTTCCAAATTTCATAGTTCTGGGCTCTTAGAAAGACTTGCATTCTATTTTTCCAGTATGAATAGTCCGTTCCATTAAAGAATGGTGGCCTATTTATGGAATACCCCTCAGCTATGAACCTTGGAATCCATTGACTTAAGAAGAAAGCACAGAAGAATATTCAGCAAACAAGCAAGCAATCAGACACACAATACTCAAAAACTTCTCAGATCAAATCAGATCAAGTTAAACCCACTCTGATACCAATTGAAGGATCGAGGAAAAGGTGTGGATAAGATCTAGAAGGGGGGGATGAATAGATCTATGCCACTTTCTGCGGAAGCTTAAGGAATTTAAAATACTTTTAGAATCAGAGGCAATTTTAACAGTGAAAAAACACAGATCTGATGAAATGTTAAGTGAGTTGATAAAATAGATATGAAAACCAGTTGATTAAGTGAATCTTGATCGATCCTATGCAAGCATCTAACGGAAGATAGAATCAAACCACAAATAGACAAGTGCACAGAGATTTTTAGGTGGTTCAGAAATCACCCATGTGATTCCTACATCCACCCCTCACACCCAGTGAGGATTCACTAAACAACCTGGGTAACACACCCACTGGAGCCAGACAACTCCAACACCTGAGTTTACAACTCACACACCTCTAGAGCAAGACTACTCTAGATCCCTGAGCAAGACTGCTCAACAACCACTTGAACTCGACGACTCAAACTGAGCACAATGGCTCACAAACAACTATGCTAGACACCAACACAAGACATAGATCTTCTAGCAGCAGATCATGTCACACATGAGAACATTCATGAGAAATATGCAGAAGCATTTACACAATCTCAAAATGTCTCAGAAGAACAAAAGTACAAAGAAGATTATATGAAAGGACTTTGTTCTTCAGTGTACTCCCTTGTAGAAGCTCAGATTGGGAAGAGGCTTGAATTCTTGAAGTCCCAGCCGATGCTCTGCACAATTGAACTTGGGGATCTTCCTTGAAGTCTTCTCCAACAGATGCTTCTACTTGATCTGCTTCCTTGAGGCGCTTCAGATGCTTCTTCAACAATCACACTCCAATTCTCACAATCAAATTGATGAGAATTGGTCTTCAGAAGACACCAGGAGAGCAGAGGAGGGAGATGAACTCTTCTCGCCACCAAGGGGAACTTTTCTAGAGGCTTGGAGAGTTCGTGGGGTCTCTTGATGTGATGGGTGGCCAATTGGGGGCCTTTTATACCCAAAAGATTCCAAAGATACCCTTTAGGTATAAGGGCACATGATCCTAGGTTGATACACCATCACCCTAGGCTGACACGTGGCAATCATCCATCTTAAGTTGGAATATTTCCGTAGTGTGTCGACCTGCCCTGGTGGTGGTGTCGACACACTGTCCCAAATTGAAAACAGGTTGTTCTGGGAACAAGGTCCAGTGTCGACCTGCTCCCATCTTGTGTCGACCTGCTTTCCCATTCTGCAAACAGGCTGTTCTGGGAGTTGATCCAGTGTCGACCTGCCCTGGTGGTAGTGTCGACCTGCTGTCCCAATCCTGCAAACAGGCTGTTCTGGGAACGAGGTCCAGTGTCGACCTGCCCTGATCCTGTGTCGACCTGGGTAGACTAATTCCTGGAATCTGCAACTCGTGTCGACCTGCTTTTTGACTTGTGTCGACACAGTCTCAGCATTTCTTCAGCCTTTTGCCTTTGAGACTGAGGTGATGTGTCGACACCATTGAAGGGTGTGTCGACACCATCATTGCACAAGATATTTATATCTGCAAATTAAACACATATATCATTAGTAAGATGTTTTATTATGAGTACAAATGATAAGTGTGTTTTGAAACATGCTTTTTGAATATGTAATTCAGGTGAAATGTGTTTATCATATTTCAATTAATTTGCATTCAAATCACATTTGTCATCATCAAAATAGGAGGGGAAATGATATGAAATTACACTCAACCCAACAATTGCCAGGTGCTCGTGGGCACCGAAGGAAATGGGAGAAGAGGAAGACGCGGGGTACTTACCTTTACCCGAGGAGCGCGGGAGTTGATGCGTGAGTCCTTCTTCCTCCTTCCACCGGCCGACTGGAAAAGGAGATTTAGCTCCGATGGTTACCTTACAAAAATAGAAAACAAGAAACAAGTGAAAAGTGGATTAGACTGTGATGTGTAGTAAAAGATCGAATGGAGCAAAATGAAAAGACATTAAAGGGGGGTAACACACCTCGTGGGGTGGTGTTAAACCCCTAAAAGAGTGGATAGGGAGGAAATGTCATGTGTGTGTGTGTGGAAATGTGAGACGAATGGAATGCACTAAGAAGACTAAAATGAACACAACGGAAGGGAGGGGGAATGGCGATGTAGCCTGTTGCTCGTGATGGATGTAATGGGGACGAAGCTCCTTCTGCCTCGCGCTGATTGGATGAAGGGGAATGGAGGCTCCGAGTCCCGAGGAGGAAGACATGAGATGACGAGCGTTGTGTGTGCTCCTCTTTGGCCTCGGGATGCGAGCTTCTGGCCCGGCAGGGCTTCACCTCAGAAGGATGGGGAATTTGGGCTCGGAGGTCGAGGCGTCAATTCAGCAGGGCTTTGCCATCTCTGGGGATTCCTCTCCTTTTTTTTTCAAATGGTTACCCTCGGGTCTGTATTTTTAGGCAAAACATGCCAAAATCATGTCGGGTACAGTGGACGTCTTTCAATCATGAATCGCATCTTCCTTAGCCGCCGTGTTTTAGAAGATCCCTTGATTTTCGCTTGATTTGACCATTATGTGATGATCATGGCCTACGGCTACGTTGTGAATCGTGTTGGTAAAGCCGCCACATTTTCCTAAGCGAATCGATTTTTTTGACAAAATCGACTCTTGATTTGACAGCTTCTGAAACACGGCTACCTAAGCGGACGTGATTCCAAAATAACCCATAATTACGGGTATGGGATCTTTTAAATGTGCCGGCCGTAGGGGTGGACTTATGGTTTGACTTTGAATCGCGGCCGGTTAGGCAGACACAGATCAAAATAGTCATGTGACAGAAAACACGTGTGATTTGCGTCGACTTTACCTGCCGCGGATCAAGACCGAAAACGGCATCCACTGTACCGGATGCGAATCTTTTAAGTTCAACAAACCCTTTTTCAGCCCTCTTTTAGAAAATTCCTAAAAATCCTAGATAAATCCAAAAAATAGGAAAATCACTCAAGAAGTTAATTGAAGAGAGCCACTTTGAGGCATTACGGGGTAACATGAAATTTGCTCGATATGCTGTCAAAACGGCATGTCTACAGCTGCCTTGCCTTGGCGTCTGCTTTGCAAGGAAATGGAGCGGAGTGACATGAAGTGAAAACAATGGAATGGGGTGAACAAAGTGGAATGAAGTGGAGTGACTGAAAAGTAGGCGCCAAGGTGTGATGAGACACGCCCTTAACAACATATGACTGGAGTTGTTCGTCAACTCAAAGTGAAGAGGCTTTCAGAAAATCTCAGGAGAAAAATCAATGTCTGGATGAAAAGGACAAAAGAGTGTGCACGTGGGTACGAGAGGGAGAAAGATCAACTTCCAACGTCGGGGAAGTACCTAAGGACACAATCTGTTAGGTTGCACCATCGAGGGCATCTGCCACTGCCTCAGGTGTATCCTTGGGAGATTGGATGAACTAAAATAGGAATATGAAACAACTGAGTTCCTCAAAAGACAATCTTCAAACAACAACATAGTGAATTGAGTACTTGACTCGGAGTGGAATATTTCATGTCAACTGGAAATGAGGGATAAGTGGTTCTCTTCAATTAACGACGAGAGTGATCGTCCGGAATTGCAATCGAAGTCCTACATGATGCATGCTGAGCTAAAGAAAAAGGATTAAGATAAAAGAAAATATAAGATAATCAAGGATAATATTGCTACGGTGCGGAAGTCAAGATACTGGACGGAACCATCATCCTTCTGCAGCGCAACGGCCTATACTCAAGTCACAAGAATCCTCTGGAATTATCATCGTTTTTGGTGGAGGAGGGGAACTCAAATTCCAGTTTCATCAGAGCCTCAAGGTCCTTGATATGCTCTAATAAGGTATACCATATAGTAAGATGCAATATATACAATACCAGATATGGCAGTCACCGAAGATGATCATGCATTGTGCGGCGAGAAAGATGTCCAGACTTTGCGCTCAAAGATCCATTAGTAATGACAAGCAACATATAATATGGCAAAGCATGGGAAACAATGCAACTTGTAAATCGCGGCGGGGGTACTGGACGCCTTTTAATCGCGTACACTGCATCGGACGCGATTCAAGCTATCAATCCAACACTTGACATTTTGTCCTTTTCCTTCCTTTATTGCATGGGGAAGGGGGGATTTCGGACCAAGAGGTCACAAGACACCCTTCCCTTGCCCATTTCATGCTTTACACTTCTTTCCAAGCTCTCTTCCCTCCCAAAGGTGCAAGGGTTCAAGAGTTTAAAGCAAGGAGAAAGAGAAGAAGAGGCTTAGGAGATGGAGCATGATGGTTCTTCCTCTTCCAAGGGGTCAAGAAGAGATGGATTCCAAAGGCTAAGTCAAGTGGAAGGACACATTTGCAAGCTTGTTCAAGCCAAGTTGGTAAGTAGATTTGATCTTTAAGCTTTGATTTTGATGCTCTTGACATGTTTTTAACGTGTTCCTGGTGTTTTTCCTCTCTTCTTTCTTTTTCTTTTCCTTCTCTCTTCCTCTTCCAATGGCCATCCCCATCATCTCCATGACCCATACATTCATTTCCCATGCAATTCTATGGCCATCCATGCCCATGCACGTAGGATTACCCACTCTTCCTGGGCAATCGGCGTTACATGCTCCTCCCATGGCTCCAACAACTCACCTCTACTATGACCCTAGATATGACCAACATCCTCAAAAGGTGGGGGATCAATAACCTCATTGTTCATGCCAAAAGATACCACGAGATCCACCTTGACTGGGCGGCTCTGGAGGCATTAGTTGAACTATGGCACCCTCAAACCCATACTTTCCTCTTCAAAAGCTTTGAATCCACTATCTTATTGGAAGAGGTTGAGATTTTATTAGGTTTGAAGTGCATGAAGTGAGGCGAGGAAGATGAAATGGCGATCGTGCCAAGGTGCTACACGAGCAAGGGAGTGCTGGAAAGCTTTATGGATGCGAAGGAGGCTCATGGTGTCAGGACCGAAAAGGGTATAAATTTGCAAAATATGGAGGCCTAGACCATGAAGGATCTACCACGGGCAGGGGATGGCGAGAGGTTGGAACGAGTGATGAGGGGATTTGCATCTGCGTGGCGGGTGCGCTCCTCTTCCCCTCAATCGACAATACCTTGGAGGAGGATCAACTGGGCGCGGTGTGTGCCATCTGGGAAGGTGAGAGGTTGGGACGGGTGGTGCTAGCCTTTCTTTACAGTGGACTGACGGCAGCAAGCTTGGGTAGGCCTCCTTATGGTTCAATGCTTTTATTCACTTGTTGGACTGACCTACACTTCAAGTTTGATTTGAGCAATGAGGTTTCTAGCTCATCTCGTATCTTTTCCAAAAGCCCACTTAAGCACCTAGATAACATGGTGGGCTTAGAAAGGCGCGTGGCCAACCGGGTGCCACAACTTAAAATGCGGGCAAATTGGCGTGATTTCTTCTGAAGCATGCCCAAGAATGCTTTTACTTTTACTCCGGCGCCACTTCTTACCCGGAATGTGTGGACTCGGCTAGCACTCGGTGTGGATTTGCGATTGATTGGAGTGTCCGAGTTCGTGCTTTACAACCCACACCGCTGCCTTCCTCAACTTGGACTTTCACGGCGCAACTTTGAAGGGTTGTCTCACCTCCTGCCCATCAAGCGGTGCGATACTGGGACAAACAACAACGGTGAGGAGGTGAACACCATTAAAGCACTGTGGAAGGTCTGCTCTTATAGAAGGCCGGTCCCAAATGTAGAGGAGGTCAAAAATGACTGAATGAGCTATGTGAGGGAACTTGGGAAATTGTGGCCCAAGGTGGCCGTCTGTAAACGCTGAGATTAATCATTAATGAAAATCATATCGTTTTCTTTATACGGTCAAATTGCACCTTGAATGTGATTGTATCATCCAAAAACATTGAATTTTTTCTCAAAATGAAGCCTCGGGTGGATACTTTGAATCGCGTCCAATGTAGACGTCGTGGATATCTTCTTGATCCGCGTCCACTCATCGCGACGTGCTTTACTTGAATCGCATCTTCTGACCCCGACGCGTTTTCAATCGTACTTCAAAATTTCAAAAATCGTGCACCTTAGAGTTTGCGCCAAGTAATGATGACTTCTGAATCGTGGCAGCTCAGGCGGACGCAATTAAAGAAGGTGGTCCAAATTCGCGTCTGCTACATTGGACGCGATTTCTAACTCTGCCCGAGGTAATAAAACGCCCGAGGGCACCGGCTGCTCACCCTTTTAGCAGCCGACGACCTCGAGCCCCTTCCCTGATGACCGCCCTCTCCTGCTCTCTACTCTCCCTCTCTACTTTCCCTACTCCCTCTCTTAGTCCTGATGAGGAAGGCGGCAACTCCCATGCAACGGCGGAGCGAGGCTTCAGTGGAGGCGACGACGACGCCGGCGCCAGATGTGGAAACGTCAAGCACGGGGATTACGGTGATGGTGACCGAACTTCTAGCTGCCCCAGGAGAGCTCACCATCGGGATGGAGGAGGCACCAGAGGAAGGCGGAGGCACGGTGGAGATGGAAGAGGAAGAAGAGGCGTTGGAGGATGATTGGGCGGCGCAGAGGAGAAAGTGACTTGGCCGGGAAATTTCTCCTCGGCCCGAAACGATAAGTACCCAAACCTAGCCATGTGCTTTTGCGGTGGAAGGGGAGAGGAGGGGGTGCCTTCGGCGCTGGAAAAAAGAAGGTGTGAATCGCGTCCACTACAGTGGACGTGGTTCACGGGGCTGAATCGCGGCGGCATAAGCCGCCGCATTTCAAAATGAAATGCGGCCAATAAAGTGGATGCATTTCAAAACTTGAACCACGTCCACTATTTTGGACGCGATTCAAAGGGCTGTCCGAGGGGCAGAATTTGGCCTGATTTTTGCATAGCTTTGACTCTTTTAATGTGTTTTAACTTGTGTTGGCTTGTTTATGCATTGCAGGGCATCATGAAGTCGAAGACAATGTGGCCCCTCGTTCTTGTGGCATATCAGGGGCTCTCGGACTTCCAGAGGGAGAGGGTCTGGGAGATGGGTTTATGGCTGATCTTAGAGATCGAGCCCTTCTTCGTAGATACCCCCCTGATACAGGCACTACGAGAGAGGTGGGATAGGGTTAGCAGGGCGTTCCTCTTTCCCTAGGGACACATGGTGCCCAGTTTAGAGGATGTTGCTAGGATCACGGGATTACGAGTAGATGGTGAGGCAGTGACCGGCGTCACTTATGCCAATTATACGGAGTTCGTGCAGGACTTACTAGGCTTGGAGCCCATGGGAGAGGACGATCTCGGCGACCGGAGGATGGTCGGCCGAGTGGCACTGTTGGAGAGTCTGGGCCTCAGGGGAGTTAGGCAAAGGGCTGAGGCGACACTGCACGAGTTCGTGCAGCAGGCAGCGGGTCTGGCTAGGGCGGTGTACGGCCAGGACCCTGAGGACGAGGAGCGAGCAGACCGCGACTTGAGGAGGTTCCTTGCATTCTTCCTCGGCAAGGTGCTGCTGACGACCAAGGGAGATGGCATCCACTGCCGCTTCCTTGAGATCTTGAGGACCTAGGGAGGGTCGGTCAGTATGCCTGGGGTGCGGCCTTTCTAGCCCACACCTTTGCCGACCTCTCCAGCAGCACCAGTCGGGAGACCACGGTGGGCAGATTCGCCCCCTTCCTACAGGTACGACTCTTTCCCTTGAACTTTACACTTCTTTACTTTCCTACATTTTGAATTTATTAGTTAAACTAATCGGTGTGTACATGTAGGTGTGGTCTTATTATTACATTCCATTGGGGAGGGTGACCCAGGTGCGGCCGGATGCAGTGCCCCTCGCCCGGAGGTAGCTTCCGATGGTGACAACAGCCACCTACTCCTTCCAGCTCGACGTTCTTCGTCGAGACATCCAGGATTTCCTGACCCTCCTGGTACGTTTTTACTTTTATTTCATGCATTTAATATGAATTATGTGTGACTAACCCATGCATGTGTGCAGGGCGTGTGGCAGCCCTATGTGGGCCAGGGTGATGACGGTCAGCCGTGGGTCGAGAGCGGCCGACCTCGTTTCGGGCGGGACCTGTGGGTCCACTGCCTGAACGAGATCGAGCCGCTCCGCCTTCGGCTAGCCGTCCGCACCCT
This sequence comes from Colocasia esculenta, assembly GCA_014218235.1. Classification (NCBI taxonomy): domain Eukaryota; kingdom Viridiplantae; phylum Streptophyta; class Magnoliopsida; order Alismatales; family Araceae; genus Colocasia; species Colocasia esculenta. The sequence goes on along the minus strand of JACBKR010002896.1, from coordinate 11,824 downwards.
CGGCCTGCACCAGGCATGGCACGACGAGGTGGAGCCTCAGGGGATCGGGAGGAGGATGTGGGGGAAGGCGAAGCGGGTGGACTGGTGCCTGCGCTTCCCCGACCAGTACGCGGACTGGCAGCGGGGCGGCCAGCTCGTGGAGTCAGACGCCACTGACAGCCTCGCCTACCTCCAGTGCTTCCAGGAGGAGTATGGGGGCCGTGATTTCATGAGGTCTGCGAGGGTATGCACCTTTTACGTTTAACTTCTTTAACATGATATTCTAACTAATGTGTGCATATGCAGGATGCGGGGGACGACCTCATTGACACCCTCTGTGCCCAACTAGCGGGTACGGAGGCGCAGCTGGCCGAGGCACGGGAGGCTCTCGATGCACTAGTAAGTGTATAGGATCATACCTTTGCTTTGTTTTACCTTACCATGTGCTGACTTGATCTTCGGATTCGTGCAGCGCACCACTCAGATGACTGTGGAGCACACTGATGCAGTAGGTACCTCCTCGAGCTGAAGCATACCCGATCCGGAGGTGACCTCCCTCTGAGGGCAGCTGGCGGCTGCAGTGGCCGGGCGGAGGAGGCGAAGCGCGACCTCACTGCACGGGTAAGTAAATGAATTATATATACATGTGAATTGAACTGCTTTACTTACCGGTGGCTATTACTTGCAGTCGGGCGAGCTCCAGAGTGCCCTCATGCGGGAGACGAGCACCCGTGCTGAGATGGCCGAGCTTTCGCAGCAGTTGTCTGAGCTGCGGACTCAGGTCTCCCAGCAAGACTTGGACCTGCCTCGGGAGGCGGTGGAGCTGCGCGTGACGCTATCCCTGGAGCGACGCGACTGCGAGAGGGAGCAAGCCTGCTGGGACCAGAAACGTAGCTGTTGGGACCAGGAGAGGGAGCAGCTGACGCAGCAGGCCGTGGAGGCACACGCGAGTCTGGTCACCTCCGAGCATTTGTTGAGGGAGGTAGAGGACCAGTACCGGTGGGGGAGCGAGCGCACTATGAGGGAGGGGTGAGCCAGTGCCTATTTCGGGAGCTCTCTTGTGACTTCCTCCCAGTACCGGAGGAATTTCGAGGAGGGACTGTTGGTTGAGTGTGTTTTGGAATTTCCTAAAGTTGTATTTTAATGATGACCAATGAACATCACTCATACCTTGATTTTGATGATGACATATTGAACATGTTATACATTTTATACATATCACAACAATGCTTAAACAACATGCTTTTGATGTTTAATATCTCACATTTTAATGATAATATCTTGTATTAATGGTTTACACTTTATATTTTCAGGTTCACACACTTTTGTCACAGTGGTGTCGACACAGTCCACCTGTGTGTTGACACTAGATGACTGTCCCAGAAGCATGTTCTAAAAGAAGGAACCTGTGGTGTCGACATAGTGCCATGTGGTGTCGACACTAGATCACTGTCCCAGAAGCCCAGTTTGAAGACAATGCATGTGGTGTCGACACAGTGCCCTGTGGTGTCGACACACTTCGACTGAAACTCAAAAACGTGAATTTTTCTGGACACGTGGCTTCTTGGGAATCAAGGGATTTGACCTAGATTTCTGTGCCCACGCACCCCAAGGCACCACATGGACACATGGGGCTATAAATACCCATGTTTCTTGTACTCCAAAGGAGATAGAGAGAGACAAGACATCTCCAGAAAAGGGTGTGGCGGTTGCAAGAAGGGAAAAACGGAGCTTGCGTCCAGAAAGGGAGCAGAGTAGTGTTGTTTGGAAGGAGAACATGAAGAAGAAGAGAAGAGAAGAGGAGAGAGGATAAAGTATCTGCATCCAGAAAGGGATCAGAGCAGCGCCATCAGATTAAGGAGCAGAAAAACAACAAAGGAAAAAGAAGAAATGGCAATTCGGATGCCACTGAAGCAGAGCATCGTGTATTCAAGAAGATCTCCAACGAATTCCTTCAAGCGTCTTCAATCCAAGCTTCTGCAAGTCTTCTTCATCAAGGAACATCAAAGTCACATCTATTTCATCTATTTTCTTGGAGTGTTCATCTAGTTTTTCATTGTGTAATCTGTGTATGTGATCTACACAGATCACTTAATTCTGTTTGTTCTATTTTTATCATTTTGTAACACCTCGGAAAATTTTATTTGTTAAAAAATATGAATAATAAAGTTATTGGACTTAAGCATTAGTCTTAAATTGAAATAATTGATATTTGATCATGATTAGCATTAATTAACGTTACCCCAGTATTGTACTTGGACGTGCGAGCTCCCACAGGGCGACACTGAAAAACTGTAACAAAAATGAAATTCGAGAACACCATAATTTCCAAAAAAATGTGGAGATGTCAGAAATATAAATATTTGAATTTTTTGACGTACGGATTTCGAGATTAAGCCGACGCGACTATTTTTCGGGTGATTTTTCACCCAGTGTAAAATAAATTTCAAAAATTAAACTAAAATCTCCATAATTTGTAAAACCATATCATTAGTCTATGGTTGAAATTTTAACGCAAATGGACTTTGTTTGGGTATGTTTACATCAAATCTAAGGAGCTAGCTAAATTATTGGGTCATTTATGGTGAGGATTTTTGATGAATTATGGGAGCTTACGTGTTAAGCTCTTGGAAGGCCACCACATTGAGGGGTTAAAAGCTAACACCTATGTAACTACGTGTAAACCATGGGAAACCTACATGAGCTACGTGTTGGGGTAAAAACCAAAAGGTTTTTACCATGACACATTGGCAACCAACGTGTCGTTGTGCATGGAAAGACTGATTGGCTATAAATACAACCCCTCATTCTTCGTTCCCATCTTTCTGACTTTCCCTGTTATGCTGCTGCTGTGCTCACAAGACTTCAGAGTAAGTGAGTAGCTGGAGTTGTTGGTTGTACACCCTGTGCGTCTCTTGGTCCTGCTCGAGCTAATGCAGGAGCTGCTGCTGGGTGTAACTGGAAGCTAGTGAAGCAGACTTTGGTAGTTGTTGCTGCTACAGTTGCTTCCTCTTTTGCTTGTGGCCATCTCTCCATCTGCTATACGTTGTGGTATTGTGAGTTTCTACATCAAAGAAAGAATCCATATAGGTAGGATTCATTTCCCTCTGGTTCAGATCTGTCCTCCACACATGACAAGAAATTCTTGATGATGGAACTAGTTGCTATACTTATGGTTCTTCTGCTTTTCTTCCAGTCATGATAAGATTATTCTTGTAGGAAGAGGGTCAACCTTGTTCCATTTTAAAAACTAACTCCTATCCTCTTCTTTCACCCTTGATCCTTGTACATACTATAGAGTTTTGTAGAAGTCTCAATTATCTTTAGAATAGTATGAAGACTTCGGTTTAGATGATTGATACTTCAAGTCTTGATTTAGATCCATGAAACACAATGTGATTTAGTGTCCATCTTGTAGAAATCTTCCATTAAATTATTACTATCAAGGCTATACTTCTAGTACTAAACTATGTTTAGTTTCAAGCAACACAAGTTTGAATTGTAAACCTCCTCTTTCATCTCACTTGTTTAGCTTATAAACCACTGTGAGAACTACAATTAGACTCTTCTATTTGATATAAAACATGCCTTGGTTTATAAGTTCTATAATTAGGGTGTTTACGATGGATTTAAAGGCATTTCTGGAAGGACTGATGCTATCTGTCGATAGCCAGCCCATAGCTGTCGACAGGCGCAAGCCTTCCAGAACTTTAGATTTCTGGACTGTGGCTAACTATCGACAGCCAGCCCTCAGCTGTCGACAGATACCCACAGAACCAGCAAACCTGAACTCTATTTGCTGCCATCTGTCGACAGCCCCTTCCTGGCTGTCGACAGCTACTGTCCTGCCTTGTATTTCAGCAACTTTTCATGTATGAATCCTTGCTTAAACTTCATTCTAAAAGCTTAGAAAGTTACCCCCTTAATTACTTTGGTATTTACTGGAATTCTACTGTAAATATTACCTACTTGGTGTACCTTACTCACCCTTGAATTATCCTTAAAGTTGTCAATTACGAATGGTACTCTGTTGAGTCTGTTCTTCGGTATTTGGTAACCAAGTTCACAAAACCTGATCACCTGAGAGTTCATATGCTTGAACACCTTATGAGATGTGAATAATGATGATGACACTTATTGGGTCCTTGGACCCTACTTGATTAATATGCATGTGTAAATAGGACTGGTCTAGTCCTGGGAGGTGCACCCAAATTCATTTTCGGACCACGTGGAATGATAAAGGGCGTCGGGATGTCTGGCATTGCATCAAATACTTTCTGATTATGGTCATCAAAATTCATGTACTGTGTAACTGATATATGAACCAATTCTTGAGCTATATACTTGAGCATGACCTGAGTTTTACTGTCATTATATCAAATTATTGTTCTGAAATCTGATATTGTCTCTTGATGTCTGTTCTATCCTTGTCTTGGTATCATGTGTACACTCCTGAACTATGGATTTGAATTCTACTGGGCTAGTTAGCTCACTCTTTCCTACCATTTTCAGGTAATACAGATGGGGATGACATTTAAGGGCATGAGTGCTGAGTGGACCGACCGTGACAAGCAAAACCAACCCGTTTCTATTTCTGTTTCTGTTTAGTAGTGTGAGATGAGATGTGTTAATTGAGTTTGTTTTAATCTACTACTCTCTTAGTGGTAATGAGGAGTACTTGTGTAATAAGACTTCCGCTTATGACGTTATGAATGGATAAATAAATATTACCTTTTGTGTCTGTTTTCTGTCACTTCCAATAAATAGCCTTTTATTAGGACGTGACAGATAATTTGTTATCAGAGCATTAGTTCGATATACCTAGGGATAACTAGTGAGTTGGGGTAGAAAGTTGGGATTAGTTAGCATGACTTTGCAATTATATAAATGCTTAACTTGATATTTGTTTCAGTATGGATATGAATGCCCAAGATAGGTTTGCAAATTAAGGAAGAAGTGCTTAATTTGACTGCGGGTGCTTTCTTTGTCGGTAATCCTGGTGCTTCCCTGGACGTCATGACTCAAGTTATGTGTAGGTTGGACAATCTAAGGTTGGGGCAAGACATGTTGCTCCATCAGTTTGAGGGCTATTGGGAAGCACTGACAGATGCGGCAAGGAAACTATACCACGGAATGGGAGGAGAACAACAACAACCATCGGTGGAATCTATTATAGACCTGACCCAGAACTAGAAATAGACTTAGACCGTTCATCTTTTTGTAAACCTCTCCTTTTGTGTAAATTTTGGTTGTATATACCTAACTCCAATGTGTATGTGGAGTGAGAGGTTAGTGGGGGTTGGAATTTTGTAAGTATGACAACTTGGAAGGAAAAGGTTATGGTATTTCGGGGATACATGGGAATGTATTGTAATGTAAATATTTGACTTGTTTATAGAGATGGTGTGTTATGTGAATTTGAATTGTGTATGTGATGGATGTAAGCTTGGGAGGATTGTGGAATTAATGTGTGTATTATTGGATATTTCAGCTATTTTCTCCATTTAGTGATGGACGGAGGTGACGCTAGTTGGAGGAAGATGGAGAGTTCTATGCATGATTTGACTCGAGTATAGCCAGAAATAGTAACCATAATGGAACAAGTTTATTTAAGAATTTCGAAGCCTGGACCCTCCAAGATTTGCAAGAAGTATAGATCCCGACGAAGCTGAGAATTGGCTAAAAGACATTGAAAGGATATTCAGATTGATTAAGTGTACGGAAGAGGAAAAGGTTCGTCTAACTACATTTCAGTTAGATCGGGATGCCCGTGCTTGGTGGGAAACTATGGAAGCTACTCTAGAGGATTCAAATCAAGTTAGTTGGGAAGAGTTTGTGGAACTGTTCAATGAGCAATATTTCTTTGAGGTGTTACATGAGAAGAAAGCAAATGAATTTGCTAGTCTAAAGCAGCTAAGAATGTCGGTATCCGAGTATGATGCTCAATTTGCCCGGTTGTCAAAATATGCGCCACATCTTGTATCTATAGAGAAATTGAAGGCTAAGATATTTATGAATGGATTGCGTCCCAATTTTATTACACAGCTAACTCCTCACCTGATCACTACTTATTTAGAAATGGTTAAGAGAGCCTTGGCACTGGAAGCTGCAAATGAAGTTGTGGATGAGATTAGAGGGAAATCTGGAGAAGGATCTTCAGATCGAAAAAGGATGTATGAGTCGGGGAATGCCCCGAAGGTTCAGCAAACTGCTAAGAAGGCAGGCAAAGCTCCGGTAGAGAGTAAGGATGTTTGCAAGCATTGCCATCGCATCGGACATAAGGTGAGAATTGTTGGCGTAAATTGGGTGCATGTTTCTGTTGTGGAAGCACTCAACACCGAATTCTGGACTGCCCGATGGCCAAGACAGCACCAACAAATCAGAACCCCGAGTAAAGCAAGGTAGACTACAAGCCCTTCAGGAGGTGGAACTTGAATCCCCGCAGGAGGGCGGATTGATTGAAGGTACATTATTAGTAAACTCAAAACCTGCATTTGTGTTGTTTGATTCTGGAGCCACACACTCTTTCATTAGCTATGAGTTTGATAAATCCTTGAAAGTAAAGTCAGTTCCATTACCCACACCACTTGAGGTTGCAACTCCTTTAAGTGAGGGTAAAAGCTTAAAGAATATTACCCTGCTAGTCAGATCATAGTCAAAGAACGTGATTTACCCGGTGATTTGATATGTTTAGATATGTGGGATTATGATGTAATCATTGGGGTTGATTGGCTATCGAAATACCATGCAAATTTGGATTGCCAATTGAGACAAGTGACTTCCTAGGAGAGGAAAATTATTCTATAACTTTTGATAAACCCCAAACCAAAAGAATACCAATAATTTCAGCAGTGAAATCTTGTAAGTTAGTACAGAAGGGTTGTCAAGGGTATTTGGCTTCCGTGACCCTATTAAATCAGAGCATTGCGGGATTGGAAGATATTCTGGTAGTAAGAGAATTTCTTGATGTTTTCCCTGAAGAGCTACCTGGCATACCACCTAATAGAGAGGTAAATTTTTCAATTGAATTGGTACCAGGAGCTACGCCAACTTCTTGAACACCCTATAGAATGTCAATAGAAGAACTGAAAGAACTAAAAAGGCAATTGTTGGAATTGATAGAGAAGGGATTTATTAGACCCAGTACCTCACGTTGGGGTGCTCCGGTACTATTTGTTAAAAAGAAAGATGGATCTATGTGGTTGTGTATAGATTATCGACAGTTAAATCAATTGACTATAAAGAATAAGTACTCACTTCCAAGAATTGATGATCTATTTGATCAGTTGTCTGGAGCTCAGTATTTCTCCAAGATTGATTTAAGGTTTGGATATCATCAACTTAAAATTCAAGAATCATATATTCATAAAACGGCTTTCCGAACAAGATATGGACATTATGAATTTGTGGTGATGCCGTTTGGATTGACAGATGCACCAGCTGCATTTATGCGTCTGATGAATGATGTATTCAAGTCCTACTTGGATCAGTTTGTAGTTGTATTCATTGATGATATACTGATCTACTCCAAAAGTATGGAGGAGCATGAAACTCATCTACGGATCACTTTGCAATTATTATGGGACAATAAGTTATATGCAAAGTTTAGCAAGTGTGAATTTTGGTTGAAGGAAGTGATGTTTTTAGGACAGATTATTTCTAAAGAATGTCTGTCATCTGCACCAATTTTAGCCTTACCAGTAGAAGGAAAAATATTTAAGGTTTATACCGATGCTTCCAACATTGGACTGGGTTGTGTACTAATGCAAGATGGAAGAGTTATTGCCTATGCATCAAGACAGTTGAAGACTTACAAGAGAAATTACCCAGTACATGATTTAGAATTGGCCGCTGTGGTCTTTGCTCTTAAGTTTTCGAGACACTACCTATATGATAACCAATTCATAGTGTACTCCGATCATAAGAGTCTCAAATACTTATTTTCACATAAAGAACTGAACATGAGACAAAGAAGATGGATGGAATATATCAAGGATTGTGACTTCAAGATTGAATACCATCGGGGAAAAGGGAATATTGTGGCTGACGCACTCAGCAGAAATCCTGTAGCCAAGATATTTCGGTTACAAGTTAAAGAATGGAAATTGTTGGACGAATTTTCCACATTGAGCTTGAAAGTTGAAACACAAGAAGAAAGAATTGTGATTAATAACCTGACAGAGCAGTCAGATTTTCTGAAGCAAATTGGAGAGCAACAGGACAATGATCCTGCATTGGCAGAAATTAGGAAAAAAATTGGCTTCTAGAATTGACTTTAATGAAGATGTTCATGGAAATCTTCGATTCCGGGACAGATTGTGTGTGCCGGATAACTCTAAAATTAAGAAGCAAATTTTGGAAGAAGCTCATCGATCACATTATTGAGTACCAAGATTTGGATATGCAAGGAAATTTGGCATATGAAGAAAGACCAGTGCAGATCCTCAATCGAAAAAGCAAGCAACTTCGGAACAAGAAAGTTCCCATATTAAAAATTCAGTGGAATAGGCGAGGACAAGGAGAAGTAATGTGGGAACTAGAAGATGCCATCAAGAACAAGTATCCAGAGTTGTTTACAGGTCAGTAACCACACCCTTGTGTAATTAAATTTGGAGGACCAAATTTCTTTTAGTGGGGGAGAGTTGTAACACCCCGAAAAAATTTATTTGTTGAAAAACATGAATAATAAAGTTATTGGACTTAAGCATTAGTCTTAAATTGAGATAATTGATATTTGATAATGATTAGCATTAATTAATGTTACCCCAGTATTCTACCTGGACGTGCGCGCTCCCACAGGGCGACACTGAAAAACTGTAACGAAAATAAAATCCGAGAATACCATAATTTTCAGAAAAATGTGGAGATGTCAGAAATATAAATATTTGAATTTTTTGACGTACGGATTTCGAGATTAAGCCGACGCGACAATTTTTCAGGTGATTTTTCACCCAATGTAAAATAAATTCCACAAATTAAACTAAAATCACCATAATTTATAAAACCATCTCATTAGGCTATGGTTGAAATTTTAACGCAAATGGACTTTGTTTGGGTATGTTTACATCAAATCTAAGGAGCCAGCTGAATTATTGGGTCATTTACGGTGGGGATTTTTGATGAATTATGGGAGCTTACGTGTTAAGATCTTGGAAGGCCACCACATTGAGGGGTTAAAAGCTAACACCTATGTAACTACGTGTAAGCCATAGGAAACCTGCATGAGCTACATGTTGTGGTAAAAACCAAAAGGTTTTTACCATGACACATTGGCAACCAACGTGTCGTTGTGCATGGAAAGACCGATTGGCTATAAATACAACCCCTCATTCTTCGTACCCATCTTTCTAACTTTCCCTGTTATGCTGCTGCTGTGCTCACAAGACTTCAGAGTGAGTGAGTAGCTGGAGTTGTTGGTTGTACACCTTGTGCGCTCTTGGTCCTGCTCGAGCTACTGCAGGAGCTACTGTTGGGTGTAACTGGAAGCTAGTGAAGCAGACTTTGGTAGTTGTTGCTGCTACAACTGCTTCCTCTTTTGCTTGTGGCCATCTCTCCATCTGCTATACGTTGTGGTATTGTGAGTTTCTACATCAAAGAAAGAATCCATATAGGTAGGATTCATTTCCCTCTGGTTCAGATCTGTCCTCCACACATGACAAGAAATTCTTGATGATGGAACTAGTTGCTATACTTATGGTTCTTTTGCTTTTCTTCAAGTCATGATAAGATTATTCTTGTAGGAAGAGGGTCAACCTTGTTCCATTTTAAAAACTAACTCCTATCCTTTTCTTTCACCCTTGATCCTTGTACATATTATAGAGTTTTGTAGAAGTCTCAATTATCTTTAGAATAGTATGAAGACTTCGGTTTAGATGATTGATACTTCAAGTCTTGATTTATATCCATGAAACACAATGTGATTTAGTGTCCATCTTGTAGAAATCTTCCATTAAATTATTACTATCAAGGCTATACTTCTAGTACTAAACTATGTTTAGTTTCAAGCAACACAAGTTTGAATTGCAAACCTCCTCTTTCATCTCACTTGTTTAGCTTATAAACCATTGTGAGAACTACAATTAGACTCTTCTATTTGATATAAAACATGCCTTGGTTTATAAGTTCTATAATTAGGTGTTTACGATGGATTTAAAGGCATTTCTGGAAGGACTGTTGCTATCTATCGAAAGCCAGCCCATAGCTGTCGACAGGCGCAAGCCTTCTAGAACTTCAGATTTCTGGACTGTGGCTAGCTGTCGACAGCCAGCCCTCAGCTGTCGACAGATACCCACAGAACCAGCAAACCTGAACTCTGTCTGCTGCCATCTGTCGACAGCCCCTTCCTGGCTGTCGACAGCTACTGTCCTGCCTTGTATTTCAGCAACTTTTCATGTATGAATCCTTGCTTAAACTTCATTCTAAAAGCTTAGCAAGTTACCCCCTTAATTACTTTGGTATTTACTGTCATTCTACTGTAAAGATTACCCACTTGGTGTACCTTACTCACCCTTGAATTATCCTTAAAGTTGTCAATTACGAATGGTACTCCGTTGAGTCTGTTCTTCGGTATTCGGTAACCAAGTTCACAAAACCTGATCACCTGAGAGTTCATATGCTTGAACACCTATGAGATGTAAATAATGATGATGAAACTTATTGGGTCCTTGGACCCCACTTGATTAATATGACTGCACAAATAGGGCTGGTCCAGTCCTGGGAGGTGCACCCAAATTCATTTTCGGACCACGTGGAATGATAAAGGGCGTCGGGATGTCTGGCATTGCATCAAATACTTTCTAATTATGGTTATCAAAATTCTTGTACTGTGTAACTGATATATGAACCAATTCTTGAGCTATATACCTGATCATGACCTGAGTTTTACTGTCATTATATCAAATTATTGTTCTGAAATCTGATATTGTCTCTTGATGTCTGTTCTATCCTTGTCTTGGTTATCATGTGTACTGTAAGGTCTCGGGTCTTTAGTGGATCCTTATTGGGTCTGTAGTGGTTCTGTGTGGTCGACGACAAGACCATTGTCGTTGACTTGGGGTTGACGGCCAGGGCTTGCCGTTGAGTCAGAGTCAGCATCCAACGATGTGGACGTTTGAGATTGAACTCAACGACATGGGATCTGGACGTCAGTCTGTAGGCGGTTCAGTAGGCGACCAGTGATGTTGACGTCGACTGGTCGGGCCTGTTGAAATAGGGCAGCCCGAGAGCAGAACCATCTTTCTCCTTTCCTCTCCTTCCCTCCACCTTTGCTTTTCTTGATTTCCGCAGCTTCTGTTGGTTGATCTGAACTCGTGGGAAGGCCCTGGATCGTGTGGCGTTGCTTGATCGGGCGGGAAACGCGAGATTTTGGTGTGATTCGCGCGGAGTCTTCGGGGGAATCCGGCGCGATTAGTGGTTGTTTGGGGATTTGTAAGGCTTTCTGAGGTAGGGACTTAACTCCTACAACCTTCCTCATCAAACCAGCATGCTCAATTAAGTGAATTGGTGTGCAAATCATGGTTTAGGGTTGGGTTGTATCATGTCGGGATTTTGGGTAAATTGGACAATCTAGGCGTTAGACTGTTTAATTTCGTTGTGCTGGTAGTTTAGATTGATGAGAGGAAGTGTTTCCCTCCATCAGTCGAGGTTCTGCTGGGTGGTTATGCCCATTGGAACTGATTTGGTTCAGTTCTGGGTTTAGGGGACTGAAGATATCAACGTCCACATCTGTTGACATTGAGATCTTCAGGGGTAATTTAAACGACAAGGTCGATTGCCGTTTAATCAGGATAAACGACATGGTGAGTGCCGTTTACCTCATATTGGCGGCAATCGATGTGGCCGTTAA
>JACBKR010002895.1:0-33409 GCA_014218235.1 Colocasia esculenta | reverse complement strand
AACTTCTGTTCGATGTACTTTGACACGGAAATACGAACCCGACGCACTCAACCTCCATGTAATGATGATCTAAAAAACAGCAAGTATATATAAAGGGTCAAAACACACAACCGGGGGTCCAAAATCCAAATAGGGAACGGATCGGCGTGCCGTTTTCTCCGACACGACGGGTGGGTTAAAGTGACGTGTGGGAACTGGCGGAATCCAATTTGGATCTCCGGATTGGGTGGGCATTGAAATGACGGATCTAAAAAATAGTCAAGTATATATAAATGGTCAAAACACACAACCCGGGGGTCCAAAATCCCAAATAGGGATCAGATCGGCGTGCCGTTTTCTCCGACACGACAGGGTGGGTTAAAGTGACGTGTGGGAACTGGCGGAAACCAATTTGGATCTCCGGATTGGGTTGGGCATTGAAATGACGGATCTAAAAAATAGTCAAGTATATATAAAGGGTCAAAACACACAACCCGGGGGTCCAAAATCCAAATAGGGATCGGATCGGCGTGCCGTTTTCTCCGACAAGACCGGGAGGGTTAAAGTGACGTGTGGGAACTGACGGAATCCAATTTGGATCTCCGGATTGGGTTGGGCATTGAAATGACGGATCTAAAAAACAGTCAAGTATATATAAAGGGTCAAAACACACAACCGGGGGTCCAAAATCCCAAATAGCGAACGGATCGGCGTGCCGTTTTCTCCGACACGACCAGGTGGGGTAAAGTGACGTGTGGGAACTGACGGAATCCATTTGGATCTCCGGATTGGGTTGGGCATTGAAATGACGGATCTAAAAAACAGTCAAGTAATATAAAGGGTCAAAACACACAACCCGGGGGTCCAAAATCCCAAATAGGGATCGAATCGGCGTGCCGTTTTCTCCGACACGATCGGGTGGGTTAAAGTGACGTGTGGGAACTGACGGAATCCAATTTGGATCTCCGGATAGAGTTGGGCATTGAAATGACGGATCAAAAAAACAGTCAAGTATATATAAAGGGTCAAAACATACAACTCGGGAGTCCAAAATCCCAAATAGGGATCGGATCGGCGTGCCGTTTTCTCCGACACGACGGGTGGGTTAAAGTGACGTGTGGGAACTGACGGAATCCAATTTGGATCTCCGGATTGGGTTGGGCATTGAAATGACGGATCTAAAAAACAGTCAAGTATATATAAAGGGTCAAAACACACAACCGGGGGTCCAAAATCCAAATAGGGATCGGATCGGCGTGCCGTTTTCTCCGACACGATCGGGTGGTTAAAGTGACGTGTGGGAACTGGCGGAATCCAATTTGGATCTCCGGATTGGGTTGGGCATTGAAATGACGGATCTAAAAAACAGCAAGTATATATAAAGGGTCAAAACACACAACCGGGGGTCCAAAATCTCAAATAGGGATCGGATCGGCGTGCTGTTTTCTCCGACACGACCGGTGGGTTAAAGTGACGTGTGGGAACTGACGGAATCCAATTTGGATCTCGGATTGGGTTGGGCATTGAAATGACGGGTCTAAAAAATAGTCAAGTATATATAAAGGGTCAAAACACACAACCCGGGGGTCTAAAATCCCAAATAGGGATCGGATCGGCGTGTCGTTTTCTCCGACACGACGGGTGGGTTAAACTGACGTGTGGGAACTGACGGAATCCAATTTGGATCTCCGGATTGGGTTGGTCATTGAAATGACGGATCTAAAAAACAGTCAAGTATATAAAGGGTCAAAACACACAACCCGGGGGTCCAAAATCCCAAATAGCGAACGGATCGGCGTGCCGTTTTCTCCGACACGACCGGGTGGGTAAAGTGACGTGTGGGAACTGACGGAATCCAATTTGGATCTCCGGATTGGGTTGGGCATTGAAATGACGGATCTAAAAAACAGTCAGTATATATAAAGGGTCAAAACACACAACCCGGGGGTCCAAAATCCCAAATAGGGATCGAATCGGCGTGCCGTTTTCTCCGACACGATCGGGTGGGTAAAGTGACGTGTGGGAACTGACGGAATCCAATTTGGATCTCCGGATAGAGTTGGGCATTGAAATGACGGATCAAAAAAACAGTCAAGTATATATAAAGGGTCAAAACATACAACTCGGGAGTCCAAAATCCCAAATAGGGATCGGATCGGCGTGCCGTTGTCTCCGACATGACCGGGTGGGTTAAAGTGACGTGTGGGAACTGACGGAATCCAATTGGATCTCGGATTGGGTTGGGCATTGAAATGACGGATCTAAAAAACAGTCAAGTATATATAAAGGGTCAAAACACACAACCCGGGGGTCCAAAATCCCAAATAGGGATCGGATCGGCGTGCCGTTTTCTCCGACACGACCGGGTGGGTTAAAGTGACGTGTGGGAACTGGCGGAATCCAATTTGGATCTCCGGATTGGGTTGGGCATTGAAATGACGGATCTAAAAAACAGCAAGTATATATAAAGGGTCAAAACACACAACCCGGGGGTCCAAAATCCCAAATAGGGATCGGATCGGCGTGCTGTTTTCTCCGACACGACCGGGTGGGTTAAAGTGACGTGTGGGAACTGACGGAATCCAATTTGGATCTCCGGATTGGGTGGGCATTGAAATGACGGGTCTAAAAAATAGTCAAGTATATATAAAGGGTCAAAACACACAACCGGGGGTCTAAAATCCCAAATAGGGATCGGATCGGCGTGTCGTTTTCTCCGACACGACGGGTGGGTTAAACTGACGTGTGGGAACTGACGGAATCCAATTTGGATCTCCGGATTGGGTTGGTCATTGAAATGACGGATCTAAAAAACAGTCAAGTATATATAAAGGGTCAAAACACACAACCCGGGGGTCCAAAATCCCAAATAGGGATCGGATCGGCGTGCCGTTTTCTCCGACACGATCGGGTGGGTTAAAGTGACGTGTGAGAACTGACGGAATCTAATTTGGATCTCCGGATTGGGTTGGGCATTGAAATGACGGATCTAAAAAACAGTCAAGTATATATAAAGGGTTAAAACACACAACCGGGGGTGCAAAATCCCAAATAAGGATCGGATCGGCGTACCATTTTCTCCGACACGACCGGGTGGGTTAAAGTGACATGTGGGAACTAACGGAATCCAATTTGGATCTCGGATTGGGTTGGGCATTGAAATGACGGATCTAAAAAACAGTCAAGTATATATAAAGGGTCAAAACACACAACCCGGGGGTCCAAAGTCCCAAATAGGGATCGGATCGTCGTGCCGTTTTCTCCGACACGACCTGGTGGGTACAGTGACGTGTGGGAACTGACAGAATCCAATTTGGATCTCCGGATTGGGTTGGGCATGAAATGACGGATCTAAAAAACAGTCAAGTATATATAAAGGGTCAAACCACACAACCCAGGGGTCCAAAATCCCAAATAGGGATCGGATCGACGTGCCGTTTTCTCCGACACCACGGGTGGGTTAATGTGACGTGTGGGAATTTGCGGAATCCAATTGGATCTCCGGATTGGGTGGGCATTGAAATGACGGATCTAAAAAACAACAAGTATATATAAAGGGTCAAAACACACAACCCGGGGGTCCAAAATCCCAAATAGGGATCGGATCGGCATGCGTTTTCTCCGACACGACCGGTGGGTTAAAGTGACGTGTGGGAACTGACGGAATCTAATTTGGATCTCCAGATTGGGTTGGGCATTGAAATGACGGATCTAAAAAACAACAAGTATATATAAAGGATCAAAACACACAACCCGGAGATCCAAAATCCCAAATAGAGATCGGATCGGCGAGCCGTTTTCTCCGACACGACCGGGTGGGTTAAAGTGACTTGTGGGAACTGACGGAATCCAATTTGGATCTCCGAATTGGCTTGGGCATTGAATGACGGATCTAAAAAACACCAAGTATATATAAAGGGTCAAAACACACAACCCGGAAGGTCCAAAATCCCAAATAGTGATCGGATCGGCATGCCGTTTTCTTCGACACGACCGGGTGGGTTAAAGTGACGTGTGGGAACTGACGGAATCCAATTTGGATGTCCGGATTGTGTTGGGCATTGAAATGACGGATCTAAAAAACAGTCAAGTATATATAAAGGGTCAAAACACACAACCCGGAGGTCCAAAATCCCAAATAGGGATCGGATCGGCGTGCCGTTTTCTTCAACACGACCGGGTGGGTGAAAGTGACGTGTGGGAACTGGCGGAATCCAATTTGGATCTCCGGATTGGGTTGGGCATTGAAATGACGGATCTAAAAAACAGTCAAGTATATATAAGGGTCAAAACACACAACCCGGGGGTCAAAAATGCCAAATAGGGATCGGATCGACGTGCCGTTTTCTCCGACACGACCGGGTGGGTTAAAGTGACGTGTGGGAACTGACGGAATCCAATTTGGATCTCCGGATTGTGTTGGGCATTGAAATGACACATCAAAAAAATAGTCAAGTATATATAAAGGGTCAAAACACACAACCCGGAGGTCCAAAATCCCAATTAGGGATCGGATCGGCGGGCGTTTTCTCCGACACGACCGGTGGGTTAAAGTGACGTGTGGGAACTGACGGAATCCAATTTGGATCTCCGGATGGGTTGGCATTGAAATGACGGATCTAAAAAACAGTCAAGTATATATAAAGGGTCAAAACACACAACCCGGGGGTCCAAAATCCCAAATAGCGAACGGATCGGCGTGGCGTTTTCTCCGACACGACGGGTGGGTTAAAGTGATGTGTGGGAACTTACGGAATCCAATTTGGATCTCCGGATTGGGTGGGCATTGAAATGACGGATCTAAAAAAAAGTCAAGTATATATAAAGGGTCAAAACACACAACCCGGGGGTCCAAAATTCCAACTAGGGACCGGATCGGCGTGCCGTTTTCTCCGACACGACCGAGTGGTTTAAAGTGACGTGTGGGAACTGACGGAATCCAATTTGGATCTCCGGATTGGGTTGGGCATTGAAATGATGGATCTAAAAAATAGTCAAGTATACATAAAGGGTCAAAACACACAACCCGGGGGTCCAAAATTCCAAATAGGGATCGGATCGGCGTGCCGTTTTCTCCGGCACGACCGGGTGGGTTAAAGTGACGTGTGGAAACTGGCGGAATCCAATTTGGATCTCCGGATTGGGTTGGGCATTCAAATGACGGATCTAAAAAACAGCAAGTATATATAAAGGGTCAAAACACAAAACCCGGGGGTCGAAAATCCCAAATAGGGATCGAATCGGCGTGCCGTTTTCTCCGACACGACCGGGTGGGTTAAAGTGACGTGTGGGAACTGACGGAATCCAATTTGGATCCGGATTGGGTTGGGCATTGAAATGACGGATCTAAAAAACAGTCAAGTATATATAAAGGGTCAAAACACACAACCGGGGTTCTAAAATCCCAAATAGGGATCGGATCGGCGTGCCGTTTTCTCCGACAAGACGGGTGGGTGGTTAAAGTGACGTGTGGGAACTGACGGAATCCAATTTGGATCTCCGGATTGGGTTGGGCATTGAAATGACGGATCTAAAAAACAGTCAAGTATATATAAAGGGTCAAAACACACAACCGGGGGTCCAAAATCCCAAATAGCGAACGGATCGGCGTGCCGTTTTCTCCGACACGACCGGGTGGGGTAAAGTGACGTGTGGGAACTGACGGAATCCAATTTGGATCTCCAGATTGGGTTGGGCATTGAAATGACGGATCTAAAAAACAGTCAAGTATATATAAGGGTCAAAACACACAACCCGGGGGTCCAAAATCCCAAATAGGGATCGGATCGGCGTGCCGTTTTCTCCGACACGATCGGGTGGGTTAAAGTGACGTGTGGGAACTGACGGAATCCAATTTGGATCTCCGGATTGGGTGGGCATTGAAATGACGGATCTAAAAAACAGTCAAGTATATATAAAGGGTCAAAACACAAAACCGGGGGTCCAAAATCCCAATAGCGAACGGATCGGCGTGCCGTTTTCTCCGACACGACCGGGTGGGTTAAAGTGACGTGTGGGAACTTACGGAATCCAATTTGGATCTCCGGATTGGATGGGCATTGAAATGACGGATCTAAAAAATAGTCAAGTATATAAAGGGTCAAAACACACAACCCGGGGGTCCAAAATCCCAAATAGGGATCGGATCGGCATGCCGTTTTCTCCGACACGACCGGGTGGGTTAAAGTGAAGTGTGGGAACTGACGGAATCCAATTTGGATCTCCGGATTGGGTTGGGCATTGAAATGACGGATCTAAAAAATAGTCAAGTATATATAAAGGGTCAAAACACACAACCCGGGGGTCCAAAATCCCAAATAGGGATCGGATCGGTGTGACGTTTTCTCCGGCACGACAGGGTGGGTTAAAGTGACGTGTGGAAACTGGTGGAATCCAATTTGGATCTCCGGATTGGGTTGGGCATTGAAATGACGGATCTAAAAAACAGCAAGTATATATAAAGGGTCAAAACACACTACCCGGGGGTCCAAAATCCCAAACAGGGATCGAATCGGCGTGCCGTTTTCTCCGACACGACCGGGTGGGTTAAAGTGACGTGTGGGAACTGACGGAATCTAATTTGGATCTCCGGATGGGTTGGGCATTGAAATGACGGATCTAAAAAATAGCAAGTATATATAAAGGGTCAAAACACACAACCCGGGGGTCCAAAATCCCAAATAGGGAACGGATCGGCGTGCCGTTTTCTCCGACACGACCGGGTGGGTTAAAGTGACGTGTGGGAACTGACGGAATCCAATTTGGATCTCGGATTGGGTTGGGCATTGAAATGACGGATCTAAAAAATAGTCAAGTATATATAAAGGGTCAAAACACACAACCCGGGGGTCCAAAATCCAAATAGGGATCGGATCGGCATGCCGTTTTCTCCGACACGACCGGGGGGTTAAAGTGACGTGTTGGAACTGGCGGAATCCAATTTGGATCTCCGGATTGGGTTGGGCATTGAAATGACGGATCTAAAAAATAGTCAAGTATATATAAAGGGTCAAAACACACAACCCGGGGGTCCAAAATCCCAAATAGGATCGGATCGGCGTGCCGTTTTCTCCGACAAGACCGGGTGGGTTAAAGTGACGTGTGGGAACTGACGGAATCCAATTTGGATCTCCGGATTGGGTTGGGCATTGAAATGACGGATCTAAAAAACAGTCAAGTATATATAAAGGGTCAAAACACACAACCCGGGGGTCCAAAATCCCAAATAGCGAACGGATCGGCGTGCCGTTTTCTCCGACACGACCGGGTGGGGTAAAGTGACGTGTGGGAACTGACGGAATCCAATTTGGATCTCCGGATTGGGTTGGGCATTGAAATGACGGATCTAAAAAACAGTCAAGTATATATAAAGGGTCAAAACACACAACCCGGGGGTCCAAAATCCCAAATAGGGATCGGATCGGCGTGCCGTTTTCTCCGACACGATCGGGTGGGTTAAAGTGACGTGTGGGAACTGACGGAATCCAATTTGGATCTCCGGATTGGGTTGGGCATTGAATTGACGGATCTAAAAAACAGTCAAGTATATATAAGGGTCAAAACACACAACCCGGGGGTCCAAAATCCCAAATAGCGAACGGATCGGCGTGCCGTTTTCTCCGACACGACCGGGTGGGTTAAAGTGACGTGTGGGAACTTACGGAATCCAATTTGGATCTCCGGATTGGGTTGGGCATTGAAATGACGGATCTAAAAAATAGTCAAGTATATATAAAGGGTCAAAACACACAACCCGGGGGTCAAAATCCCAAATAGGGATCGGATCGGCATGCCGTTTTCTCCGACACGACCGGGTGGGTTAAAGTGACGTGTGGGAACTGACGGAATCCAATTTGGATCTCCGGATTGGGTTGGGCATTGAAATGACGGATCTAAAAAATAGTCAAGTATATATAAAGGGTCAAAACACACAACCCGGGGGTCCAAATCCCAAATAGGGATCGGATCGGTGTGACGTTTTCTCCGACACGACGGGTGGGTTAAAGTGACGTGTGGAAACTGGTGGAATCCAATTTGGATCTCGGATTGGGTTGGGCATTGAAATGACGGATCTAAAAAACAGCAAGTATATATAAAGGGTCAAAACACACAACCCGGGGGTCCAAAATCCCAAATAGGGATCGGATCGGTGTGTCGTTTTCTCCCACACGACCGGGTGGGTTAAAGTGACGTGTGGGAACTGACGGAATCCAATTTAGATCTCCGGATTGGGTTGGGCATTGAAATGACGGATCTAAAAAACAGTCAAGTATATATAAAGGGTCAAAACACACAACCCGGGGTCTAAAATCCCAAATAAGGATCGGATCGGCGTGCCGTTTTCTCCGACACGACCGAGTGGGTTAAAGTGACGTGTGGGAACTGGCGGAATCCAATTTGGATCTCCGGATTGGGTTGGGCATTGAAATGACGGATCTAAAAAACAGTCAAGTATATATAAAGGGTCAAAACACACAACCCGGGGGTCCAAAATCCCAAATAGTGATCGGATCGGCGTGCCGTTTTCTCCAACACGACCGGGTGGGTTAAAGTGACGTGTGGGAACTGACGAAATCTTATTTGGATCTCCGATTGGGTTGGGCATTGAAATGACGGATCTAAAAAATAGTCAAGTATATATAAAGGGTCAAAACACACAACCCGGGGGTCCAAAATCCCAATAGGGATCGGATCGGCGTACTGTTTTCTCCGACACGACCGGGTGGGTTTAAGTGACGTGTGGGAACTGACGGAATCCAATTTGGATCTCCGGATTGGGTTGGGCATTGAAATGATGGATCTAAAAAACAGTCAAGTATATATAAAGGGTCAAAACACACAACCCGGGTGTCCAAAATCCCAAATAGGGATCGGATCGGCGTGTCGTTTTCTCCGACACGACCGGGTGGGTTACAGTGACGTGTGGGAACTGACGGAATCCAATTTGGATCTCCGGATTGGGTTGGGCATTGAAATGACGGATCTAAAAAACAGTCAAGTATATATAAAGGGTCAAAACACACAACCCGGGGTCCAAAATCCCAAATAGGGATCGGATCGGCGTGCCGTTTTCTCCGACACGACCGGGTGGGTTAAAGTGACGTGTGGGAACTGACAGGATCCAATTTGGATCTCCGGATTGGGTTGGGCATTGAAATGGCGGATGTAAAAAACAACCAAGAAACGATGGATCTAAAAATAGTATCTAATTAAACTTGTGAAATAATCACATATTTTAAATTAATTTTTTAAAATAATGTGTGTCTTTTAATTATTATTAATGTTTCTCATATTATATTTTTTTAATATAGGATCCACCTCCGGCACCTGACGATGACGAGGCAGGGACAACAGACGATCCAACAGATCTGTGTTGTTTTTTGTATTTATTATTTTGTATGATTTATATTTATTATATTTATGATATTATGTTGACCGTGAGTATCTGTGAAATTTATGAATATTGTAGTAGGTTTGAAAAATCTTTTTTATTTGTCAATTTAAAAAAATATATACTGCACATTTTCGACGGATATTCCGACGGATATTTATCCGTTGGAAATTTACATTATCGACGGAATAAATCTGTCGGTACTTCTGTCTATAGTTCTGGCGGATTGTTCCGACGGGTTTCTGTCGGTAAATACTGATGGTTTGTTTTCGTCGGAAATGCTAAATTACCAACGGAAGCAATCGGTCGGTAAGTCCGTCTATATTTCTGACGGATTTTTCCGACAGGTTTCTGTCGGTAAATACGGACGGTATTTCCGACGGATTAGTCCGTCGGTGTTTTCCGACCTATTTCCGACGGCATTCTCGTCGGTCGGTAATTTCTGACCAACAATTTTTGACGGACAATTTCCGACGAGCTTCGGACGGAAATCTGTCAGAAGGATCATGTTCCGACGGATTGTCGTCGGATTTCCGACGGATTATGTCCGTCGGAAATACCGCTTTTCCTTGTAGTGGTCATTCTACACTCCTAAGTTTATTATTTCTGCACTTAGAGCTAGAAGGTTGATAAATGGGGGTGTGTAGCATATCTTGCTTCAGTTAGTTTAGTTGAGTCAAGTAAGTCTGTGGAGATGGTACCCGTGGTTAGAGAATTTGTAGATGTGTTTCCAGAAGAGTTGCTAGGATTAGCTCCACATAGGGAGGTGGATTTTGCAGTTGAATTGCAGCCAGGCAGTATGCCCATCTCAAAGGCACCTTATAGAATGGCACCAGCAGAATTGAAGGAATTGAAGAAGCAACTACATGAATTATTAAAGAAAGGCTTCATCCGACCTAGCCATTCACCATAGGGAGCACCAGTGCTATTTGTCAAAAAGAAAGATGGTAGTTTGAGAATGTGTATAGATTATCGACAATTGAACAAGGTTACAATCAAGAATAAGTATCCACTTCCCAGAATAGATGATTTATTTGATCAGCTACAGTCAACCAATGTATTTTCTAAGATTGATTTGAGATCAGGGTATCATCAGCTGAGGATTAAGGAAGAAGACATTGACAAGACAGCTTTCAGGATTAGATATGGGTACCATGAGTTTGTGGTTATGCCATTTGGGTTGACTAATGCACCGACAATATTTATGAATATGATGAACAAGATATTTCACCCTTATCTGGATCAGTTTATTATAGTATTCATTGATGATATATTAGTGTATTCAGCATCAGAAGAGGAGCATACAACACACCTGAGGATTACATTGCAGACTTTGCGGGATCATCAGTTGTATGCAAAGTTTAGTAAATGTGAATTCTGGTTAAAGGAAATTCAGTTCTTGGGGCATGTAATTTCAGGTCAGGGTGTAGCAGTTGATCCAACTAAGGTAGAGGCAGTGATGAAATGGAAAGAGCTGAAGACAGTGTCAGAAATCAGAAGCTTTCTTGGTCTGGCAGGTTATTATAGGCGATTCATCCAGAATTTCTCGAAGATTGCAGCACCTATGACCCAGGAAAGAAGTGCCCTTGTGTGGTCTTCAGATTGTCGACGTAGTTTTGCAGAGTTGAAGAAGAGGCTTACTACAACACCCATATTGGAGATACCATCAGGCAGTGGAGGGTTTGTACTGTATACAGATGCATCCAGAAGAGGATTGGGAGCGGTATTGATGCAGCATGGAAAGGTGGTGGCATCTGCTTCAAGGCAGTTGAAAAGGCATGAAGAAAATTATCCTACACATGATTTAGAGTTGGCAGCAGTAGTGTTGCATTGAAGATGTGGAGGCATTATCTATATGGAGAAAGGTTTGAAATCTTTACAGATCATAAGAGCTTGAAGTATATGTTCTCCCAGAAAGATTTGAATTTGAGGCAGCGCAGATGGATGGAGTACCTGAAAGATTATGATTTCAGCCTAGCATATTGTAGGATCGGATATGTGGACGGATTAGATCTAGAAGGGGGGGTTGAATAGATCTAACATCAATTAACGCAGAAGCTCAAGCAATTTAAAATTACTTCAAATCAGAGATCAATTCACACAAACAATTTACTGATCTGAAGTGTGAGTGTGTGTAGATGATGTGTGAAGCAATTCAAAAATTAGTGTGAGTATGAAATCCTATGCAGGCATCTAGCGCAAACAAGCAGATCAAACCATTGCACATAGGATTTTTTAGGTGGTTCGAAAATCACACCAGTGATTCCTACATCCACCCCTCACACAGTGAGCTCCACTACTCAACCTGAGTATAACACACACTGGAGCACAACGACTCCAAACAACCTGAGTTCAACGACTCACAAACTGAGCGCGACGGCTCAAACAACAACTAGAGCACGACGACTCCAAATTGAGCACGACAGCTCAAACCACACTGTGAGTGCGACGACTCACAAACCAGCTCGACGGCTCCCAAAACACAAGCTAGATCAAAGACAACAGAATCAGATCCACTAGCAATGATCTGATTCAAGACAATTTCGTACACATAAATTTGTGTAGAACTTCGTGCACAAATCTCATAGACGAAATAAGGAAGAACAAACTCAGAAATGAGAGAAATGGATGAAATGTGTGTTCTTCGGTGAAGAGGTCTTGAAGATGCTTGAATTAAGAAGCCTTGATGGAATTCGGTGGAGATTCTCCTCAGTTGGCGATACTCTGCTTTGATGGCATCTGAAATGCCAGAAATCCCTCTTCTACTGCTGCTCTTCAGTTGGATCTGCTCCCTTTCCTAGCACAGCACCTTCTCTCCAGAGATTCCCCTTGATTCCAAGTCCTTCCTCTTAAACGGATGGCCTGCAGCTTCTGGAGATGGAGCAAGATATGGAGAAACCCCTTTTTCCGCCAAACAGCTTTTCTGGTGTTGTATGGCTCTCCTTCGTGGTGTCCTCCTTTGGAGTACAAGGATTGGGGGTATTTATAGCCCCATATGTCCATGAGGTGCCTTGGGGTGCGTGGGCACAAAAATCTAGGTCAAATCCCTCAATCCCAAGCAGCCATGTGTCCAGAAAAATTCGTGTTTTTGAGTTTCAGCTGGACTGTGTCGACACCACCAGGGAGTGTGTCGACACATTGTCCCAAACATGAGAACAGGTTTCCTGGAAGCTGAACTAGTGTCGACCTGACCATTGAGTGTGTCGGCACGACTGGCAAACTGTGTCAAACACAGGCAGACCGTGTCAACACACAGGCAGACCGTGTCAACACACAGGTGGACTGTGTCGACACCATTGAGACAAATTTATGTAAACCTGAAAATATAAAGTGTAAACCATTAATACAAGATATTATCATTAAAATATGAGATATTAAACATCAAAAACATGTTGTTTGAGCATTATTGTAATATGTAAAAATGTATAACATGTTCAATATGTCATCATTAAAATCACAATATGTCATCATTAAAATCACAATATGTCATCATTAAAATCACAATATGTTATCATCAAAATCAAAGTATGACTGATGTTCATTGGTCATCATTAAAATACAATTTTAGGAAATTCCAAAACACACTCACCCAACAATCTCCCCCTTTTTGATGATGACAAAACATATGCACAATCTCCCAATAACTTGACTTCCTTGACTGCAATAACTCCCATTGACCATATACCCCTTTGAACTTTCTCCCCATAAAGAACTTTCTCCCCCTAGACACTTTTAGTTTCTCCTCCTTTAAGGAACTTTCTCCCCCTTTTTGACAGCATCAAAAACTTAGACAAGAGAGAGAACACAGATTGTAGGAGATCAAGAAATGAAATGTAGAAATGAATGGTCAGAAGTCATCAAAATAAGTGAGGCAAAATGATATTGTCAAATGAGAGAAATGATTGTGTTTTTGGTATTGTGCCACAAAGTTTAATCACAAAGAACACTCAACACAAGGTATTGCAAGATATAATGATCTGAATGTGGTTAAAATAATGATGCAAATGTGAAATAAAGTGACCTATATGAGTGATCAGAAGTATTTAACAAGGATGTTAGGAGCTTTAATTTTAACACAATGTAGAATAATAGGTCTAAACTCAGTATACATGAGCTTTATTAAGGTCTTAAGCTTTTCTATCCTGTCTTTTGATTTTCTTGTAATTTTGGCTGGGAAAGAATACAAAAATAAATTAGTTAAATCTCACTTTTCAGTGCAAGAGATCACATTGATCAGATGCAAGATCTCCTGATTACTCAGTGGTTTAACTTTCATTATCTTATACAGAGTTGAAAATTTGATTTCCACTTTTTTACGCGAAACAAATCACTTTTTAGGTGAAATGGCCGGTTACTTAGTGGTTCAAGAATTTGCATTGCTCTGTTTGTATCTTTCCAAGGTTGATCATTTTCTTTTGATGTTTTACAGGAATATGTTTGCTTTGACCAGAAAAGTCAGGAATACGAATTTAGAAAAATTATTCTTAACATGTGGTAAAAATGAAGCTTAAACATGCACATGTTAAATAGTAAAGCCACTCATGTGCCTACAAGTGTTTTGCAAGTCATTTTAAAGACATTCAGTATTAAGATTGCTTAACCTTGAAATGATACTGAATCTTTGAAATTAAACTAAATGCACAATGAGTTTAGTTTCAATGTTTTAATTCTCTCATAAAAAATAGCACAAGGACTCAAAAATTCTGATGACTTTGGGGTTCAAAATAGACAAGTAAGTTCAAGAGATATGACAATGACTCCCCCTTTCATGTATCTCCCCCTTACAAGGTGAACATGAAGATTATTGAAGAAATAAGAATGGAATCAAGTGAAAACAGAATGAACGTGAATGTTTTATTTGAAAGACAAGGACTCCCCCTCAACAATTGCATACAAGGCTCTTGATACTTGGCGGAGACATATACTCACGCATAGTGAAAGTGTCCAGACAAGCCTGACTTGTCTTTCTTCAAATCACCATTTGATATACCAAGAATGTCAATGCAATGTGAGAGTGAGGAATTTATTTGCAAGAACATTTGTCAACAAACTGAATGGGAGTTGTTAATAAATCAGATATGAAAGAATTTCTCCAGCATTTCACTCAAAGATTCTTTTGACTCACTTCCCCATAAGATATGCATGATATGAAATGATC
The DNA here is from genome assembly GCA_014218235.1 of Colocasia esculenta. Lineage (NCBI taxonomy): Eukaryota > Viridiplantae > Streptophyta > Magnoliopsida > Alismatales > Araceae > Colocasia > Colocasia esculenta. The sequence continues at coordinate 18,881 of JACBKR010002895.1, read as the reverse complement.
ATTTAAGCAATTCAGATATGTTCATTCAAAGTAGTTTGCACAGAAAGAATATGAACATGATCAAGCATGCATTAACATGTTTATTGAAGGAGAAAAGTTTTTCAAAAACTCAAAATTGTTTCAAAGACTTAAAATAAAGTTTTTGAGATTTTCATTTTTCTTGATGACCTTTATGCAGAAAAAGACTATTGATACTTGGCGGAGAATTTTTCTCACGCATGATGATAGTTTCCAGACAAGCCTAACTTGTCCTTTCACATTTCACCATTTGATATAATCATAGTCACTGCAAAAAGGTCAATTATTCTTTATTGTTAGCATGAAATTCATTGCATTTTCAAGAACATTTTTGCACTTTTCAAATTTACTCCCCCTTAATATGTGCATGGAATGAAAAAGCTAGCAAGCAATTCACACATGATTATGCACACATTAGCTTTAAGCATAACATGACTTCTGGTACTTGGCGGAGTATTTTACTCACGCATAATGATAGCTTCCAAACAAGCATAACTTGTTTTTCCACATGTCATCATTTGATATACCAAAAGTCAAAGCTGTTGATATGCACACAGAATCATGGGCACAGTTAAGCAAGCATGATAACACAAACATGATTCCAAATGTTAAAACACAAAGTTATTGTTGGGAGTAGCATCAGAACACATTTTTCATTGTTCAGATAAAAAATCAAACATCATTTCAATTCAGGCAATTCAAATTTGAAATGATAAAGAAGTTTTACCTGAATGGACTTCAATTGCTTTTCAAAGATTTTACCTGTGTTCTCCAATCATTTCTTGCCTTGCACAGCCAAATCTTGAATCCATTTACAATGTATGGCTGCAAGACTCCTCAGCTTGCTGATCAAGCTGGTTTGGGACCCACACTTGCTTGGGTCCTGCAATGAAATCAATGTTAGAGTGCAATAAAGATTTTTGAATCCAAAATGATTTATTTTTGGTATAGATGCATTTCTTTCATTGACAGAACTATGAGCAGAATTAGTTCCAAATTTTTTTTGCCTTGCTCAATGCATCTATGTTTTCATGAAGTGTTCAATTTATATTCACATGGAGTTTTGAGCATTTTCAACAAAATCATGATTCTTAGTTACATGTGAATGATGTGAAATTTTTCAAGTAATTCAAGCTAAAATCATCATGGAAGAAATGAAATAAACAAGCAATCATGTTTCAATGACAACCATTTTTTTATTTTATTTTTAAAATTAATGACTCTTACACAAGGAAGATCATTGGTACTTGGCGGAGGTTATTCCTCACACATAATGATAGTTTCCAGACAAGCATGACTTGTCCTTCCACAGTTCACCATTTGATATACCAATTGATCTTTGCATAAGAGTCCCAATTGATTTCAGTTTTATTTAGCAGGGAATCTCTCAGAAGTATTTACCTGGTGAGATTTTCATTTTCTTTCATTCTCTTCACTTACTTTCCTTGTAGCCTTTGTCATGAAGCCTTCATCTTGAAATTGACTACAAGGATCCCTGCATCCAGCATTCAAGCAGCACATTTCAGAACCCAAACTTGTTTGGGTCCTAAGGATCTTCCATGAATCTGCAACAACGATTTTTGAATCCAAAAGGATTTTATTTGGTGCATTTTCTGAAGACTAGAAACACTAGAATCTTGGTTTCTAATCTTAGAGTTATGGTATAGAATGCACCACTGACATACTGAACATTTTGTTTTCTATTTTCAGATTTTTATCATTGAATTTTTATCATGGAATTCAGAAGAGATCTTTTGTGCAACAGTTCCTTTTTCATGTACATAGAATTCTGAGTGTTTTCAGCATGAACATGATCTTATTCTTATGTACATTAACATGAAACATGGGAGCATGCACAAGATTATCAATTCTATGCCAACATTCCCTAGAAGTATGCCCAAATTTATGACATGTGAAGCACGGACTGATTTGACATATTTAAAAATGTTGATCTCTATTCCAGCAAAATTTGGCTAAATGACCAGGTTTATTACAATTAAAGCAAATGAGATCATTTCTTACCTGGTACTTATTGGCATGTATGCATTTGCTGGAATCTCCTTTTCATGTGAGTAGGCTTACCATGAGGAGAAGAAGGTACCTTTTGGTGGCTCTTGGCATGATGGAATATTGACTTTCTTTGGAACACTCTGAAGTGTGGAAGAGATGGAGGAAGCATGTGTAAATTGTTCTGTTTTTCTGTTTGAATTTCTTGTTTTTCACAGAAACAAGATTCTTCTTCTTACCAATATTTTTGCCATTTTTCATTTGTTTTGATAATTTTTCTGAACATGAACTTTCACTGATTTTCATTAGAGATATCAAGGTTCTTGTTCACAGCAGCTTTAACAAATATTACTTGGTTTTCTTTTCATTTTTCTTATTTTTACAGAAGCAAGACTTGTGTTTGTAGTATTCTTCAATTCATCTTGAAACTTCTATTTTTCAGCTTTTAATGCACAACTTCTTTTTCTAAAATTTGAAGTTATTTAGCATGACATCCAAACCAATTTCATCTTGTTCTTTTCATTTTCAAATGAGCAATTTGTTTTTCCAAATCAGAATTTTATTACTCAAATTGCTACAATCATTGTCCAATGATTTGTCATGCAACAAACATTCAATCTTCCTCTGTAAATGATGATTTTCTTCAACAAGTTGTTTGCATCTCTCATTTATTTGATGATCATGAGCCATGTTAGAAATCTGTCTGTTTAATTGATCATTATAAAATTTGAAGTTTTCATTGAGATCAATCAATTTTCATTTTCCTCTTTCAAATCAAGATTTTCATTCCAACTGATCATGATTTTCTTTCAACTTGGACAACTTGTTTTCACAAATTTTGATTTTATCTTTCAAACTTCTTTTTCAGAATTCATTTCTGAACTTCATTTTCAAATTCTCATTTTCTTCTGAAAGATCTTTATCATTGTTCTGGAGCAATTCAAGTGTATTTTCAAGTTTTCACTTTCTTATGGCAATGTTTTAAAGTCTTTTTCAAATCTTTATTCTTAGTGTTCAACTTTGCATTAAGATTTTGCATCTTTTCACAGAATTCAATCAATTCAACATAAGACATACCTTCATTGCATCAGAATCAGAATTAGAATACATAAATGGATCTGGAATTGATTTACCTGATCTTGTAACCCATGTGAACTCTTGTGTTCTGGAGAGGATGCAGAATGCTCTGAGCTCATGGAATGTGCTGCTAGAGCCAAAGTCTTTTGAATTGTTGATTTTCTGGATTCATTGAAGCTCTTCTTTGTCATTGAGCATTTGTGAATTCCTTTGCTCCTTTTCTTTGTGCTTCCTCTAAAAAACTTGTTGAAAGTGAGATTGGGGATTTCTCTGAAATTATAACAGGAAATTCATGCAGATTAAAGAAATTTGCCATTATACCAAACTCAAAAGACTATTAGATCTAATCACAGTGAATCAATGTAACAAGGAATTAGATCTAACAATTAGAGTGGTTAACCGCTCTGATACCAAATGTAGGAATCAGAGCGATTAAGCACACAGAGACAGTGAAAGATCAAGCAAACAGTTCAAGCAGATAGAGCACAGAGATCAAACAGAACCAATCAAATCAGATCAGAAATAGATATTAACCTGCTCTGATACCAATTGTAGGATCGGATATGTGGACGGATTAGATCTAGAAGGGGGGGTTGAATAGATCTGACATCAATTAACGCGGAAGCTTAAGCAATTTAAAATTACTTCGAATCAGAGATCAATTCACACAAAATTTACTGATCTGAAGTGTGAGTGTGTGTAGATGATGTGTGAAGCAATTCAACAATTAGTGTGAGTACGAAATCCTATGCAAGCATCTAGCGCAAACAAGCAGATCAACCATTGCACATAGGATTTTTTAGGTGGTTCGAAAATCACACCAGTGATTCCTACATCCACCCCTCACACAGTGAGGCTCCACTACTCAACCTGTGTACAACACACACTGGAGCACGACGACTCCAAACAACTTGAGTTCAACGACTCACAAACTGAGCGCGACGGCTCAAACAACAACTAGAGCACGACGACTCCAAATTGAGCACGACGGCTCAAACCACACCGTGAGTGCGACGACTCACAAACCAGAGCTCGACGGCTCCCAAAACACAAGCTAGATCAAAGACAACAGAAATCAGATCCTCTAGTAATGATCTGATTCAAGACAAATTCGTACACAGAAATTTGTGCAGAACTTCGTGCATAAATCTCATAGACGAAATAAGGAAGAACAAACTCAGAAATGAGAGAAATGGATGTAGAATGAGTGTTCTTCGGTGAAGAGGTCTTGAAGATGCTTGAATTGAGGAGCCTGATGGAATTCGGTGGAGATTCTCCTCAGTTGGCGATACTCTGCTTTGATGGTATCTGAAATGCCAGAAATCCCTCTTCTACTGCTGCTCTTCAGTTGGATCTACTCCCTTTCCTAGCACAGCAACCTTCTCTCCAGAGATTCCCCTTGATTCCCATGTCCTTCCTCTTGAACGGATGTCCTGCAGCTTCTGGAGATGGAGCAAGATATGGAGAAACCCCTTTTCCGCCAAACAGCTTTTCTGGGTGTTGTATGGGCTCTCCTTCGTGGTGTTCTCCTTTGGAGTACAAAGATTGGGGTATTTATAGCCCCATATGTCCATGAGGTGCCTTAGGGTGCGTGGGCACAAAAATCTAGGTCAAATCCCTCAATTCCCAAGAAGCCACGTGTCCAGAAAAATTCGTGTTTTTGAGTTTCAGCTGGACTGTGTCGACACCACCAGGGAGTGTGTCGACACATTGTCCCAAACATGAGAACAGTTTCCTGGAAGCTGGAACTAGTGTCGACCTGACCATTGAGTGTGTCGACACGATTGGCAGACTGTGTCAACACACAAGCAGACCGTGTCAACACACAGGTGGACTGTGTCGACACCACTGAGACAAATTATGTAAACCTAAAAATATAAAGTGTAAACCATTAATACAAGATATTATCATTAAAAATGAGATATTAAACATCAAAAATATGTTGTTTGAGCATTATTGTGATATGTATAAAATGTATAACATGTTCAACATGTCATCATCAAAATCACAATATGTCATCATTAAAATCACAATATGTCATCATTAAAATCACAATATGTCATCATTAAAATCACAATATGTCATCATTAAAATCACAATATGTCATCATCAAAATCAAAGTATGAGTGATGTTCATTGGTCATCATAAAATACAACTTTAGGAAATTCAAAACAACTTAACCCAACAATCTCCCCCTTTTGATGATGACAAAACATATGCAAAGTCACTCCCAATAACCTGACTTCCTTGACTGCAATAACTCCCCTGACCATATACTCCCTTTGAACTTTCTCCCCATAAAGAACTTTCTCCCCCTAGAAACTTTTACTTTCTCTCCTTTAAGGAACTTTCTCCCCCTTTTTGACACCATCAAAAAGTTAGACAAGAGAGAGAAACAAAGATTGTAAGAGATCAAGAAATGAAATGTAGGAAATGAATGGTCAGAAGTAATCAAAATAAGTGAGGCAAAGTGATATTGTCAAATGAGAGAAATGATTGTGTTTTTGGTATTGTGCCACAAAGTTTAATCACAAAGACACACTCAACACAAGGTATTGCAAGATATAATGATCTGAATGTGGTTAAAATAATGATGCAAATGTGAAATAAAGTGACCTATATGAGTGATCCGAAGTATTAACAAGGATGTTAGGAGCTTTAATTTTAACACAATGTAGAATAATAGGTCTAAACTCAGTATACATGAGCTTTATCAAGGTCTTAAGCTTTTCTATCCTGTCTTTTGATTTTCTTGTAATTTTGGCTGGGAAAGAATACAAAAATAATTAGTTAAATCTCACTTTTCAGTGCAAGAGATCACATTGATCAGATGCAAGATCTCCTGATTACTCAGTGGTTTAACTTTCATTATCTTATACAGAGTTGAAAATTTGATTTCCACTTTTTTACGCGAAACAAATCACTTTTTAGGTGAAATGGCCTGATACTTAGTGGTTCAAGAATTTGCATTGCCTGTTTGTATCTTTCTAAGATTTTGATCATTTTCTTTTGATGTTTTGCAAGAATATTTTTGCTTTGACCAGAAAAGTCAGGAATACGAATTTAGAAAAATTATTCTAACATGTGGTAAAAATGAAGCTTAAACATGCACATGTTAAATAGTAAACCCACTCATGTGCCTACAAGTGTTTTGCAAGTCATTTTAAAGACATTCAGTATTAAGATTGCTAACCTTGAAATGATACTGAATCTTTGAAATTCAACTAAATGCACAATGAGTTTAGTTTCAATGTTTTAATTCTCTTATAAAAAAATAGCACAAGGACTCAAAAATTCTGAAGACTTTGGGGTTCAAAATAGACAAGTAAGTTCAAGAGATATGACAATGACTCCCCCTTTCATGTATCTCCCCCTTACAAGGTGAACATGAAGATTATTGAAGAAATAGGAATGGAATCAAGTGAAAACAGAATGAACGTGAATGTTTTATTTGAAAGACAAGGACTCCCCCTCAACAATTGCATACAAGGCTCTTGATACTTGGCGGAGACATATACTCACGCATAGTGAAAGTGTCCAGACAAGCCTGACTTGTCTTTCTTCAAATCACCATTTGATATACCAAGAATGTCAATGCAATGTGAGAGTGAGGAATTTATTTGCAAGAACATTTGTCAACAAACTGAATGGGAGTTGTTAATAAATCAGATATGAAAGAATATTTCTCCAACATTTTACTCAAATTCTTTTGACTCACTTCCCATAAGATATGCATGATATGAAATGATCATTTAAGCAATTCAGATATGTTCATTCAAAGTAGTTTGCACATAAAGAATATGAACATGATCAAGCATGCATTAACATGCAATTTATTGAAGGAGAAAAGTTTTTCAAAAACTCAAAATTGTTTCAAAGACTTAAAATAAAGTTTTTGAGATTTTCATTTTTCTTGATGACCTTTATGCAGAAAAAGACTATTGATACTTGGCGGAGAATTTTTCTCACGCATGATGATAGTTTCCAGACAAGCCTAACTTGTCCTTTCACATTTCACCATTTGATATATCATATAGTCACTGCAAAAATGTCAATTATTCTTTATTGTTAGCATGAAATTCATTGCATTTTCAAGAACATTTTTGCACTTTTTCAAATTTACTCCCCCTAATATGTGCATGGAATGAAAAAGCTAGCAAGCAATTCACACATGATTATGCACACAATTAGCTTTAAGCATAACATGACTTCTGGTACTTGGCGGAGTATTTTACTCACGCATAATGATAGCTTCCAAACAAGCATAACTTGTTTTTCCACATGTCATCATTTGATATACCAAAAAGTCAAAGCTGTTGATATGCACACAGAATCATGGGCATAGTTAAGCAAGCATGATAACACAAACATGATTCCAAATGTTAAAACACAAAGTTATTGTTGGGAGTAGCATCAGAACACATTTTTCATTGTTCAGATAAAAAACCAAACATCATTTCAATTCAGGCAATTCAAATTTGAAATGATAAAGAAGTTTTACCTGAATGGACTTCAATTGCTTTTCAAAGATTTTACCTGTGTTCTCCAATCATTTCTTGCCTTGCACAGCCAACATCTTAAATCCATTTACAATGTATGGCTACAAGACTCCTCAGCTTGCTGATCAAGCTGGTTTTGGGACCCACATTGCTTGGGTTCTGCAATGAAATCAATGTTAGAGTGCAATAAAGATTTTGAATCGAAAATGATTTTATTTTTGGTATAGATACATTTCTTTCATTGACAGAACTATGAGCAGAATTAGTTCCAAATTTTATTTTTTCCTTGCTCAATGCATCTATGTTTTTCATGAAGTGTTCAATTTATATTCACATGGAGTTTTGCGCATTTTCAACAAATCATGATTCTTAGTTATTTGTGAATGATGTGAAAATTTTGGCAAGTAATTCAAGCTAAAATCATCATGAAAGAAATGAAATAAACAAGCAATCATGTTTCAATGACAACCATTTTTTTTTTAAATTAATGACTCTTACACAAGGAAGATCATTGGTACTTGGCGGAGGTTATTCCTCACACATAATGATGTTTCCAGACAAGCATGACTTGTCCTTCCACAGTTCACCATTTGATATACCATTGATTACATTGATCTTTGCATAAGTTCCAATTGATTTCAGTTTTTATTTAGCAGGGAATCTTCTCAGAAGTATTTACCTGGTGAGATTTTCATTTCTTTCTTTCATTCTCTTCACTTACTTCCTTGTAGCTTTGTCATGAAGCCTTCATCTTGAAATTGACTACAAGTGTGACGACCCACGTTATGCCGGTACGGTTGTACCAACCCACGTCGGCACGACGAAGATCACCACAGCGGGACATTGACCCGACACTAACAATTGATTGAGATGTACACAAATATAGATACAGAGTCGCGGAAGTAAAGGACTAACTGTCATCCCATTTCATCATCCACATTTACATACATAATCCATATAGCAAATTAAAAGACAATAAACTTTCATAATTGAAATTAAACCAAAATACATTGTCCACAAGATTAAAGTTCTACATTTTAATACATAATTTGTCCACGATTACAAAATGATGACTCTAATACAAGTCACAATTTACATACTATGAAACAAAAGGGCACAACGAAGACTCCGCCAACTAATCTCCGCGCTCGGAGTCACTCTCCACGGTCTCCTCCAAAGGTACCGGATCACCAACTAAACCTGTATGCCGAAGCAAGTAATGAGTCTAAAAGACTCAGCAAGTAACTCCATACACATCATTCATGCATACATCACAGTAGGTTCCACTAATTCAATTTGCAAGGCAACATACAACATGCTTGAACATAATAAAGACAACCTATCATGGTAATTCTACCAAATCAAAACACATGGTACATGGTTTAAGATATTTCAAATAACACTTCCTATCACATGCTTTCTACTCATTTAATCACATGAAGACTACACTTCCATTTGACTATAACATGATAGCATTTACATGGAACTAGAAATATCATAGCATGAATTATCGTCTCATACTCTAACACATTCACTTCACATGGTTACACATTCCCATATTTCACATGGTTCATTTTCTTTCAACAATTCACATGTACCATGTTCACATTCTAACATAATAGTTCACATGATTTCACATTCACATGTTTACATATACACAATTTACACATGTTCACATATACACATTTCACAATTTATTTGCCGTGACACATAGTCCAAACCACCACTAGAAGGACACATCACATACACATAACACATAGCACATCACCACCTAGGCAATACAGTGATGACTCTTGGCACTGCGCAGACCGGGAGAACACGTCTCCACCCTAACCAGTGGTACTTGTCCACCTCCAGGATTTCATCCTAATGCCCTTAGGATATCTTAACACATTGAACCTTCCCATGGGGACTTTTCCATGGTACAGTTCCACAGCCCTCTATGGAAGCATGTCACACACGGCACATTTTACACATTACACATTCCGATTAACACACGTTTTACATATGATATTCACACTTTCTTATTTATGCTCATGGTTCTGTTCTTCCCTAGCATGATACCACTAATAACAGAAATCAAGCATTTAGTAGTTCTCATGGATTAATTGGAATGCACATCATTTAACCTTATTCATGGTACATATTTATAACTCATTTTCACATGGAAATCTCATAGTGTAGGCTACTGTTATCAAATTTTCCTGAAAATTTAACCACATGCTGTTTTCGGGTATAAGAACACACATGCAAATTTTCACATTTTTCTGAATTCACATGTATTTATAGAAATTGGAACATCCAGTTTCATGCCATTCATGAATTAAATTAACATAGAACATGACATGGATTTCAGATTTGATCATGCACAGTCATGAACCACACATACATATTGACACAAGAAATTTTCTCAAATTTATTTCCCAACACATGATTTACTAAATTTTTCACAAGGTGTACACATGTTTTCTATTTCTCATTGCAGGATTTATAAAAATTCACATGAATATGGGAAAATTCCCAAATTTGCAGGGCATGGACTGATACATATATACATGGTTCATAAAATTTTACAGCATTTAATTCCTCAGAAATCATGGAACAAAATTAAACATGCATAACCTCTTCCTACACATGCCTTTCAATAATTCTAATAAATTATGCCATCACAGAAAATACAGAAATTTTCACACACATCACATTATCTATTTTACATAACATATAAAATTTACATTATATCCTCATGCGCCAAAGTCCGGAAATTAAAGATATAGGGCAGAACAGTTCACTGTTCTGTCAAGAAGAACTTAACGGCATACTCTGGCCGTTCACAAGAGTTGGCGGCAACATCGTTAGCCGCTGACTCAAGATCTCAACGGCAACATCTTGCCGTCAAGTTCGGACCTGTGCAAAACACAGTCCGAGCTCTAAAGAATGGTGAATGTAGGGGATCCAGGACACGAGGAAAATCCATAAAAATGATAAAACCTCCTAGACACATACATGGACAAGGTGCAAGGGTTACTTGCCTTTGGAAAAACTCCTAAAGGGATCAAAATGGTTGGAGAAGCTCTCCTTGGGCAGTCCCAAGAAGCCTCCAAGATGCCTCCACTCCGGCTTCTGTGATGCTCCCCTCTGAAATCCGGGGCCGGGATGTGTAGCCGGATGTGTTGTCTTCCTCCTTGTCGAAGTAGATCGCCAGGAAGAGCCTTGGATCGCCGGATCAAAGCTCTCAAACCTCAGGTTTTCTCACAGCTCACTAGGGTTTTGTTTTTCTCTTTGCAAAGAGCCAAGAGAGCTCTTTGGGGTTGCAACAAGGGCTCTCCTAAGAGAGGACCCTCTCACCCCACGCAAGAGATCGGTTGGAAGGCCAAGGAGCCGTTGGGGGAGTGGTTGCCACGCCCCATCAAGCATGGCACACCATGCTGCTGCGGACTGGCCTGTCAGGATGTAGACGTCCACCGATAAGGCCGTCTACTTACTAATCGACGTCCACCTTATGGACGTTAACAATAAGTGAACGTCCATTCATGTTGACGTCTACTAACCCTTCGCCAGAACCCAAAACCATGCAAAACCCTAATTTCTCCTAAGTTCATGCATGCAATACATAGGGTGTAATGTACACACTCATTATGTCACGAAATCCACCGATATATACAACTAAGTATATACATACATTCATAAGTACACCAAGCTAAAGTATGCATAATACTTATATGATAATGCATATACATATACAAGCATAAAATTGCACATAATAAAATAATAAGGACAAAATTGAGGGCCTTACACCCTCTCCCCCTTAAAGAAACTTCGTCCTCGAAGTTAGAACGACACTACTCGAACAAAAGGGATACTTCTTCTTCATCGCATCCTCAAGCTCCCACGTAGCCTCCTCACGTGAGAAGTTCCGCCATAGAACTTTCACCGACGCGATACTCTTGTTCCGGAGATGCTGAACCTTCCGGTCAAGAATGGCTACTGGTGTTGCTCACATACGAAAGATCTGGCTGGATCTCCACTGGCTCATGACTAATCACATGAGACGGATCTCGGACATACTTCCTGAGCATAGATACGTGGAATACCGGGTGAACACTAGCCAAAGCCGGGGTAAAGCTAGCTCGTACGCCACGTTGCCCAAACGTCTGAGAATCTCATATGGGCCAATGAATCTAGGGCTTAGCTTGCTATGCCTGCCAAATCTGACAACACCTCGAGTAGGCGATATCTTCAAGAAGACATGATCGCCAACCTCGAACTCCAAATCCTTTCTTCTGTTGTCGGCATAACTCTTCTGCCTATCCTGTGCCGCAACAAGCCTTTTCCTGATAAGCTGAATCTTATCCGAAGTTTCCTGAACCAACTCCGGTCCGATCAACTGCCTATCACCAGTCTCCTCCCAACATAAAGGAGATCTGCAGGGCCTACCATACAACGCCTCGAATGGAGCCATACCGATACTAGCATGAAAGCTGTTGTTGTATGCGAACTCCACAAGAGGTAAATGACGCTCCCAATCATCCTTCCAATCCAGAACACACGCTCTCAACATATCCTCGAGCGTCTGGATAGTCCTCTCGGACTGTCCATCGGTCTGGGGATGAAACGCCGAACTGAGCTTAAGCTCCGAACCTAACGCATCCTGAAGACCTTTCCACAACCTCGAAGTAATCTCGGATCTCGATCCGAAATGATCGACTTCACACCATGCAAGCAATACTATGACACTACTACATACAATCTAGCTAAACTCTCTACTGACTGCTTCTTCTTCATGGGCAAGAAATGAGCAGTCTTCGAGAATCTATCTACACTACCCAAATCGAGTCATTGCCCCTTCTAGATCGAGGCAAACCCGATACGAAATCCATAGTGACAGCTTCCCACTTCCACACTGGGATATCCATCCTCTGCATAAGGCCAGATGGTCGCTGCCGCTCGGCTTCACCTGCTGACACATACTACATCTAGACACATAATCCGCAACATCCTTCTTCATTCCGGACCACCAAAATGATCTCTTCAGGTCTTGATACATCTTAGTGTTACCCGGATGAATAGAGAATCGCGATCTATGAGCCTCCGCTAACACATGCTCACGGACATCTACTAAATCGGGACACAAACACGGTGCTGAAATCTAATCACACCGTCCTCATCACGAGCAATGCCTGCCTTGCCCACTAACTCTAACAATCTAGGATCGGCTTTCTGCTGCTCAATACCTCATCCAAACTGAGGATCTAAGGGATAGCTGAGCTACAAAAGCCTGACTAGGGCTCTAACTCGGTCATAGAGCACGCTGCATCCTCCAACATCTTCCAATCCTGCTGGAGCGAAGACCTCTTCCTACTAAGAGCATCCGCTACGACGTTCGCCTTCCCAGGATGATACTGAAGGTCGAAGTCATAGTCCTTCAAGAACTCGATCCACCTTCTCTGCCTCAGGTTTAATTCCTTTTGGGAGAAAGATACTTCAAGCTCTTGTGGTCGGTAAACACCTCAAATCTGACACCATAAAGATAGTGCCTCCAGATCTTTAGTGCATGAACCACAGCTGCTAACTCCAAATCATGAGTCGGATAGTTCTTCTCATGCTCCTTCAACTGACGAGAAGCATAAGCCACTACCCTCTCTTGCTGCATGAGCACACAACCTAAACCAATCTGAGATGCATCCGTATAAATGGCAAAGCCCTCTAGACCACTAGGCAATACTAATACCGAGCAGAAGTAAGCTTAGCCTTCAATAGCTGAAAGCTACGCTCACACGCCTCAGACCATACGAACTTCTCACCTTTCCGGGTCAGCTTCGTCAAGGGGGCGGCGATGGATGAGAAACCCTCAATGAATCGCCGATAATAACCAGCTAACCCAATGAAACTACGAATCTCCGAAGGGTCCTGGGAATCTCCCAATCCATAACTGCCTGGACCTTTGCTGGATCAACAGCTACACCAGCGCCGGAGATAACATGCCCGAGGAAATGAACCTCGCGCAACCAAAAATCGCACTTGCTGAATTTTGCATACAGCTTGTGCTCACGAAGACCTCTAACACTACCTCAGATGCTGACGGTGCGTGGCCTCATCCGGAGAATAGACCAACACGTCGTCAATAAACACAACAACAAAACTATCTAAATACGGACTAAACACCCGGTTCATGAGATCCATGAACGCTGCAGGGGCGTTGGTCAATCCGAAGGGAAGAACCAAGAACTCATAATGTCCATAACGGGTTCTAAATGCCGTCTTGGACACATCCTCACTCCTAATCCTCAACTGATGATAACCAGATCGCAAGTCAATCTTGGAAAACTGATGCCTCTCGCAACTGGTCAAACAAATCATCAATCCGAGGTAAGGGATACCTGTTCTTCACAGTCACTTGGTTTAGCTTCCTATAATCAATGCACAACCGAAGTGACCCGTCTTTCTTCTTGACGAATAATACAGGTGCGCCCCAAGGGGAAACACTAGGGCGAATAAATCCCTTATCAAGCAATTCTTGCAATTGCTTCCTCAACTCGGCTAACTCTGCAGGTGCCATCCTATATGGGCCTTCGAGATAGGAGAGGTGCCTGGAAGCAACTCTATAGTGAACTCTATCTCCCTATCGGGTGGCAATCCAGACAAGTCATCGGAAAAGACATCTGGAAAGTCCTGCACCACATCGATCTCTGCAAGAGTCAGTGACGAACCAGCATCGGGTACCAGCATAACGCTGGCAAGAAATGCGTCACATCCCTTGTTCACCCATGCGCATCGCCTTCATGGCAGAGATAACTAACTTTCCCGCCAAGTTCTTTGGCAAGGGATGAGAGAACTCGTCCTCGCCAGGAATGCGGAAAACAATCTTCTTCCTACGACAATCCACTAACGCATAATGCTCCTCTAGCCAATCCAGACCAAAATGCAATCATAGTCCTTCATCTTTAGCAAGAAGAACACCCATCTAGGAATCTATCCTCAATGCACACGGTAACGACGGAATGCACTTCCTAGTCGATACCGTACCCGCAGGGGTGTGCACAGACAAAGGGACCTCTAACTCCTCAGACTCTATGCCTGACTCTAGGGCTAACTGCCTAGCGAACCGCTCGGAAATGAACGAGTGAGTAGCACCCGTATCAAACAAAACCCGAGCGTGCACACCGAAAAGTAAAACTGTACCTTCGGTGACATGCTCCGCCTGCTCGCGTCCTCACGAGCTAACGCAAACACTCGAGCCGGGGCTCGAGGCCTTCCTGGTCGCTGTCGCTGGCGCTGCTGCTGCTACTGGGGCTGGTCCACGCTGACTCCCTGCTGAAGTCTGGGGCAATCCTTGATCTTGTGGTCGCTGCTTCCACACTTCAAGCATCTTCCAGTAATCATCCAACACTCGGAACCACCATGTGTCCTTCCACAGTGGGCACTCTTTCTTGACACCATAGGAACGTACAGAAGGTACCTGAGAGTTGCTGACTGCTACTGGGTACTGCGTGTCTGGTACACTGCCTTCTTCTTGTCCTGCCGCTGAAACGGGGCCGCGGGCCTCTTCTGAGAAGCCTTCTTTTCTTCAAGGTACTGCTCCATCTCGCTCTCCTGTCTGCACGCTGCGCTAAGGGCCTCGTCCAAGGTGCGATGGTCAAACGCTACGAGCCTCGTCCTCAGTGATGGCTTAAGGCCCATCACGAACTTCTTTGCCTTCCTGCGCTCATCAGCAACTATATGAGGTGCATACTTAGAAAGTTCAGCAAACCTTGCCTCATATGCGAGCACAGTCATGGAGCCTTGAGTTAAAGAGAGGAACTCCTGCTCCATGCGATCCTGAACATGCGGCGGGACGAACTTGGCCGAAAGAGCCTCACGAACTCATCCCAAGCAACTTCCACAGCTCCATCCTCGAATCGGTACGCAGTAATGAAGCCCACCATACATCAGCTCTTTCCTGTAGGCATGTAGGTGGCTAGGGTAACCTTGTCCTCATCCGCACACCTCATAGCTCGGAAGACTTTCTCTATCTCCCTCATCCAGCTCTCAGCTAGTAACGGGTCGCTCTCCCCCTTAAAAGAGGGTGGCAACATCCTCTTAAATCTCTCCATGGTGGAAGGCCACCATGGTCCTGAGCTGGAACTCGAGCCTGCTACAACAACCAACAAGCATTACATAATTACCATCACATCATGCAATTAAATCAAACAGACTACTCTTTAACAAAGTATACTAACCTGAGCCTCCAACTGAGCCTGGAGTGCTGCCTGGGTGTGGGCCTGCGTCTGCATGGCCTGCACTAACCCTTGCATGAACACCCCATAGTCCACAGGCGGTGGGGGGGAAGCACAGGACCCTGAGTGCCGGGACCTGCTGCTCAACCCCTCCTCGCCTCTCTGCTCGCCCTCACGAGCAGGAACACCTCCACGCCTACCACGCGAAGTCATGGCTGCAATAAAATTAGCCATCAATCAGGGCTCGTTAATTAACTCCTAACCCATTTTCTTATCTATCTTTTCCTCATTATTATTCAATTCTACACATGTGGACAATTCTATAAAGATTTAGCATGTAATGGAGATGATGACTTATGTATATCCATGTACGATCTCAATCGGTCGCTCTGATACCAATCTCTGTGACGACCCACGTTATGCCGGTACGGTTGTACCAACCCACGTCGGCACGACGAAGATCACCACAGCGGGACATTGACCCGACACTAACAATTGATTGAGATGTACACAAATATAGATACAGAGTCGCGGAAGTAAAGGACTAACTGTCATCCCATTTCATCATCCACATTTAACATACATAATCCATATAGCAAATTAAAAAGACTAAACTTTCATAATTGAAATTAAACCAAAATACATTGTCCACAAGATTAAAGTTCTACATTTTAATACATAATTTGTCCACAATTACAAATGATGACTCTAATACAAGTCACAATTTACATACTATGAAACAAAAGGGGCACAACGAAGACTCCGCCAACTAATCTCCGCGCTCGGAGTCACTCTCCACGGTCTCCTCCAAAGGTACCGGATCACCAACTAAACCTGTACGCCGAAGCAAGTAATGAGTCTAAAAGACTCAGCAAGTAACTCCATACACATCATTCATGCATACATCACAGTAGGTTCCACTAATTCAATTTGCAAGGCAACATACAACATGCTTGAACATTATAAAGACAACCTATCATGGTAATTCTACCAAATCAAAACACATGGTACATGGTTTAAGATATTTCAAATAACACTTCCTATCACATGCTTTCTACTCATTTAATCACATGAAGACTACACTTCCAATTTGACTATAACATGATAGCTATTTACATGGAACTAGAAATATCATAGCATGAATTATCGTCTCATACTCTAACACATTCACTTCACATGGTTACACATTCCCATATTTCACATGGTTCATTTTCTTTCAAACAATTCACATGTACACATGTTCACATTCTAACATAATAGTTCACATGATTTCACATTCACATTCACATGTTTACATATACACAATTTACACATGTTCACATATACACATTTCACAATTTATTTGCCGTGACACATAGTCCAAACCACCACTAGAAGGACACATCACATACACATAACACATAGCACATCACCTAGGCAATACAGTGATGACTCTTGGCACTGCGCAGACCGGAGAACACGTCTCCACCCTAACCAGTGGTACTTGTCCACCTCCAGGATTTCATCCTAATGCCCTTAGGATATCTTAACACATTGAACCTTCCCATGGGGACTTTTCCATGGTACAGTTCCACAGCCCTCTATGGAAGCAGTGTCACACACGGCACATTTTACACATTACACATTCCGATTAACACACGTTTTACATATGATATTCACACCTTCTCATTTACGCTCATGGTTCTGTTCTTCCCTAGCATGATACCACTAATAACAGAAATCAAGCATTTAGTAGCTCTCATGGATTAATTGGAATGCACATCATTTAACCTTAATCATGGTACATATATTATAACTCATTTTCACATGGAAATCTCATAGTGTAGGCTACTGTTATCAAATTTTCCTGAAAATTTAACCACATGCTGTTTTCGGGTATAGAACACACATGCAAATTTTCACATTTTTCTGAATTCACATGTATTTATAGAAATTGAAACATCCAGTTTCATGCCATTCATAAATAAATTAACATAGAACATGACATGGATTTCAGATTTGATCATGCACAGTCATGAACCACACATACATATTGACACAAGAAATTTTCTCAAATTTATTTCCCAACACATGATTTACTAAATTTTTCACAAGGTGTACACATGTTTCTATTTCTCATTGCAGATTTATAAAAATTCACATGAATATGGAAAATTCCCAAATTTGCAGGGCATGGACTGATACATATATACATGGTTCATAAAATTTTACAGCATTTATTCCTCAGAAATCATGGGAACAAAATTAACATGCATAACCTCTTCCCTACACATGCCTTTCAATAATTCTAATAATTATGCCATTCACAGAAAAATACAGAAATTTCACACACATCACATTATCTATTTTACATAACATATAAAATTTACATTATATCCTCATGCGCCAAAGTCCGGAAATTAAGATATAGGGCAGAACAGTTCACTGTTCTGTCAAGAAGAACTTAACGGCATACTCTGGCCGTTCACAAGAGTTGGCGGCAACATCGTTAGCCGCTGACTCAAGATCTCAACGGCAACATCTCTTGCCGTCAAGTTCGGACCTGTGCAAAACACAGTCCGAGCTCTAAAGAATGGTGAATGTAGGGGATCCAGGACACGAGGAAAATCCATAAAAATGATAAAACCTCCTAGACACATACATGGACAAGGTGCAAGGGTTACTTGCCTTTGGAAAAACTCCTAAAGGGATCAAAATGGTTGGAGAAGCTCTCCTTGGGCAGTCCCAAGAAGCCTCCAAGATGCCTCCACTCCGGCTTCTGTGATGCTCCCCTCTGAAATCCGGGGCCGGGGATGTGTAGCCGGATGTGTTGTCTTCCTCCTTGTCGAAGTAGATCGCCAGGAAGAGCCTTGGATCGCCGGATCAAAGCTCTCAAACCTCAGGTTTTCTCACAGCTCACTAGGGTTTTTTTTTCTCTTTGCAAAGAGCCAAGAGAACTCTTTGGGGTTGCAACAAGGGCTCTCCTAAGAGAGGACCCTCTCACCCACGCAAGAGATCGGTTGGAAGGCCAAGGAGCCGTTGGGGGAGTGGTTGCCACGCCCCATCAAGCATGGCACACCATGCTGC
>JACBKR010002894.1:0-32312 GCA_014218235.1 Colocasia esculenta | reverse complement strand
AGGCATGTCCAAGTTTTCTCGAAGAGCACGGTTATTGGCGGCTTCTCCGAAGTGGGTTTTTCGGATGGTTGGAAGGGCTGCTTCCAGAGGTACAACTGCTTCCGAGCCGTAGGCACAAATGGAAAGGTGTTTCCCCTGTAGCTACCCGAGCATCGTTCGGTGACACCAAAGGACGTTAGGGAGCTCGTCAATCCATGATCACCTCCAGCCTCCACTCTTGTGCGGATCCCGTGCAGCATGTTCGGTTGGCGTTTTTCGACCAAACCGTTACCTTGGGATGAGCCACGAGGTGAAGGTTGGTTTGATCCCGAGCTCGGCACATTTCTGCTTGAACGGTACTGTCGACCTGCTTTCCGTTGTCAGAGGTGATCACCCTTGGGACGCCAAACTTGCAGAGAAGGTTCTTCCAACGAACTTCCATGCGGCTTGTTCGTGATTGTGGCAACAGGTTCGGCCTCGATCCATTTGGTGAAGTAATCGATGGCCACGAACAGAAACTTCTTCCGCCCTTGGCCTCTAGGAAGGGCCCCAAATATCAATGCCCCATCTGGCGAAAGGGCGCGGCTCGAACAGGCTGTGAAGCTGTTCGGCAGGCTGCTTGATGAGCTCCCCGAACTTTTGACATTCTGGACATTTCCTGACGAAGGACATGCAATCCTTCTGAAGAGAAGGCCACCAGAACCCTGCTGGGATAATGCTGCGCGCTAGCGTTCTGCCCCCCAGGTGCTTCCGCACAGCCCCTCGTGGACTTCTTCTATGGCGCTAGGGCCTCCTCAGGTTGAGGCAACGTAGAAGAGGTCTTGAAAGGGACTGTCAGTACAACTTGCCTTCTACGAGGGTGAAATGCTGAGAACGCATCTGATTCTCCGAGCTTCGCCCTGTTCGGGCGGAAGCTCACCCCGGAGTAAGTACGCCAAGAGAGGGTCCACCCAACTCGGAGTTGGTGGGCCCGTTTCTATGGCTGCTACATCACCTCCGTGCTCGGTAAGGCGAGCTCTTCAATAAACACGGAGCGGGAAGGGGCGATGTCACCTGAAGATGCCAGTTTGGCCAGTGCATCAGCTCGCGCATTCTGCTTCCGTGGAACATGTATAACTTCGAAGTATATGGCCCTCTGTTGGCTCTTGACCTGTTGGAGGTATTGAGCCATGCGGGGTTCCCTCGCTCCGAACTGCCCGCTCACCTGGATGGCAACCAATTGGGAGTCACTAAAGACTCTAAGCCGAATGGCTCCAAGGTGCCTAGCCATGCGGATATCGGACAGCAAGCTTCGTATCGGCTACGTTGTTGGAGGCCGGAAAGCGTAAACGGAGGGCGTATTGGAACTCTAACCCCTCTGGGGAGGTGAGGACCAAACCAGCTCCACTCCCTGTGACGCAAGAGGATCCGTCGACGTAAAGCTCCCATGGGGGTTCGTCTGCCAATGGTGGATCCTGCTCGGCCGGGAGGGTACATTCTGCCCCGAAGCCTGCTAATCGCCTGCGCCTTGACCGCCGTCCTCGGTCGAAAGCTGATGTCGAACTCACCAAGCTCTATCGCCCACTTAACCAGTCTGCCGGAAGCCTCCGGCCACTGAAGGATGGATTTCAGCGGCTGATCGGTTAGAACCGTGACGGAATGGCCTGAAATAGGGCCTAAGCTTCCGAGCAGCCGTGACGAGAGCAAGGGCGAGTTTTTCTGCTCTGGGGTACCTCCTTTTAGCTTCTTGGAGGACCCTGCTGATGTAGTATACCGGATGCTGCGCCGCTCCTACTTCTTTGATCAAGACTGCGCTGATGGAGTGTTCGGTAACCGAAAGGTACTCGAACAGAGGCTCTCCGAGCACAGGCTTTGAGAGAACAGGAGGGGCTGCCAAATATGCCTTCAGCTCGGTGAAGGCAGCCTCGCATTCGTCAGTCCACCGTACCTTCCCCCCTTGCTTCGAGGTGCTTTTAGGGCCTCGGAGCAACTTGAAGAAGTTAAAACTTCTTTCTATTGCTCGGGACATGAACTGGTTCAGTGCCGCAAGACGCCCTGTCAGACGTTGGACGTCGCGCACTGTCTTCGACTGCTCATCTCAAGCACGGCTTGGATTTTCTCCGGGTTTGCCTCTATTCCTCTGTTTGACACGAGGAAACCGAGGAACTTCCCGCCGACCACCAAACGTGCACTTGGCAGGGTTGAGCTTCATATTGTACTTTCGCAGAGTTGCGAACGTTTCCTGTAGGTCGGCAATGTGGTCAATGCTCGGAAGCGTTTTGACCAGCATGTCATCCACATAGACCTCCATGTTGCGTCCGATCTGCTGCTCGAACATCTTGTTGACCAGCCGCTGGTAAGTTGCGCCCGCGTTCTTTAGCCGAAGGCATTCTGGTAAAACAGTATAAGCCTAGATCTGTGACGAACGTCGTGGCATCTTGATCTGGGGGATGCATACTGATCTGGTGGTAACCAGAGTAGGCATCCAAAAAGCTGAGAAGCTCGTGACCGGAAGTAGCATCCACCAGCTGGTCAATGCGCGGCAGAGGGAAGTTGTCCTTGGGCGTTGCTTTATTGAGATCTTTGTAATCAACGCACACACCATTTACCGTTGGCCTTGCGTACGAGGACCACGTTGGAGATCCACCTTGGGTATTGGGCTTCTCGGAGGATCCCAACAGTTCGGCTTTTGACTACGTGATCCTGAATCACGGTCTGCCGTTCTCGGTTCACAGGTCGCCTCTTTGCTGAACTGGTGAATCCGGGGATCCAGACGGAGGCGATGCACCATGACTTCCGGAGGAATGCCCGGAGCTCATCATTAGACTAGGCGAACACGTCCAAATTGGCCAACAGGAAGGCTGATAGCGCTGCTGCTCGGCCTCTGCCAATAAGGCGCCGATGTATAGGACGTGTTCGGGTTCATCGTCCACCTCGACGGGGATTAAATCTTCAGCAGGCATTCCTCGGCTGGTGGAAGTTGATCGGTCGTTGGAGGGCTGGATCAGCGAGTGGTTTCTTGTCCCTTAAGGAGAGGACATAGCAACGACGAGACTCGCGCTGACACCCGAGCACTTCGCCAACTCCGCTCGGAGTAGGGAACTTCATCTTCTGATGGAGTGACGAAGGTACTGCCGCCTTTATACACCCGATCAGACCTCTGCTGAGGATGGCATTGTATCCAGGCATGTTGTTGATGACCAAGAAGTCAACAATCTTGGTCACAACCCTTGGAGCCGTCCCTAAGGTGATCGGGAGGCGAACCCTTCCCATGTGCTGGACCGATACTCCCGAAAAGCCGAACAAAGGCGAGTTTTACAGGGGTGAGTTGATCGATTCTCAGGCCTATGAGGACAAAACAGTCGTAAGCCAAGACATCGGGGGCGCTTCCATTATCTACCAGAATCCGACGCACATTATAGTGGTTGATGGTGGCCGAAATGACCAACGCATCAGTGTGTGGGGTCGTAACCCCTACAAGATCTTCGTCCGAGAAGGTTATAGCCTCCTCGGGCTGTGCTCGTGCAGGACTGGCGGGATATGGAGCCGGCCGAGGTGCCGAAGGCCTATCTACGACATGCACTCGCCTTGCATAGTCGCGTCGGCTTCGAGTGCTTTCTCCACCTGTGCCGAAGCTCCCGCGATCACGTTGATCTCCTGCCCATTGGGCACATTGTAGATCGGCTGCTCGGAGTACGCTCTCGGCGTCTGGGGCGCTCTTCATTCCGGCGCACGAACCGTCCAAGGTAGCCGTGCTTGATAAGGTCTTCGATTTCGTCCTTAAGCTGGCGGCACTTGGAGGTGTCGTGGCCGTGGTCGTGATGGAAGCGACAGTACTTGTTCTGATCACGCTTCCGGGGGTCGGAGCACATTCTCTGTGGCCACCGAACAAATGCTTCGTTCCTGATCTCCGCGAGGATCTGTTCGGGTGCCACAGTGAGGGGGGTGTAGTTGGTGAAGGGGCGCGGACGGCGCAGAGAATCACCATTGCGTCGTCCCTTCTTCCGATCACGGTCGGAACCGTTGTCGGAAGGCCGCTTCTTATCCGACTGCTCCCCCTGCTCGGCCCTACTCGCTTCTAGGCTCTCCTTGCAAGCGGCATGGCGCTGTGCGATGGAGAGCAGCTCGGCAAGGGTGGCGGGCTGCTGGACGCCGAGGGTCCTCTGCAAAAAACCGTCGCGGGTGCCCTGAATAAGGGCACTGGTTTCCAGAGGGACGTCCAGGCGCGAGATGCGAAGCGCCTCTGTTCGGAACCTCTTAACGAAGTCCCAGAGCGCCTCGCCCTTCTTCTGGCGCACGTCCAGGAGAGAAGCCGCCGTTCGCGGCTGCGACCTTCCACCAAGGAAGTTGTCCCGGAAGGACTTCTTCAGTTGGCGGAAGGAGGTGATGGAGCCCGCCGGAAGGGTCTCGAACCAGGCCCTGGCGGTCTCCTTGAGAGTTGCAGGGAAGGCCCTGCACTTGGCCGCATTTGATGCTCCGTGGAACACCATATGCGACTCGAAGCCGTGGATGTGGTCGGTCGGATCGGTGGTGCCGTCGTAGGGTGCAATGGTGGGCAGAAGGAGCTTGGAAGAGACCTGAGCTTCCAGGATCTCCCTGCTGAAAGGGGAGCGAAGTCCAGGTCATCTTCCGCTGGAGCTTTCCCCTCTGCACGCTAGACCATCGCGTCCACGCGGCGCTCGAGGTCGACCACACGCCGCAGGCGCCTGGCGAGCTCTTGTTCGGAATTAGCGGGGCCCCCTCCCCTGGACTCGTGGGAGTTGGCTCCCACGACCGATCATGGCAGATGGGGGGAGGCAACAGAGCGACAGGCGAACGCCTGCGGCGCTCCGGCCCCGCTCCTCGGACGGAGCTCGATGCGACCGGCGCAGTGAGTCTGCCTGCTGCTCTTGAAGTGCGGGGAGGACGTGAGAACGCCGATGCGACGATGCCACCTGCCGCTCTCGCGGTAGGGGGATCGCTGAGGCTGGTGGTCCAACCAGCTGAGCCTGTAGGGCAAGACAAACACTTGTTAACTGCTGCATCTGCCCCCGAAGCTCCGCTACTTCGAGAGCAGTTGCTGGTGCGGCGACCGCCGGCGCGGGGATGTCATTATTGTTGATGCCCGTAGGGGCGATGTTGACGTCGAAAGGAGTAGACCGGCGAGGAGAATTCGCCTGTGAGCGGCGAGATCTGTCGCCCTACTCCCTACGTTCCGGTGAGAGGATCGTCCGCGAGCCATGGCTGTGTCGCTTCCCACAGACGGCGCCAACTGTGGTGGTATAATCCTGTTTTGGCCGGAGCCAAACGGGCCTCCACTAGAGAAGATGGGGAAGACGAACGCCGGTATGGACAAAAGCCTGCAAAACCAGAACTGGATCAGGGTGCCCGGTGAAGATCGGGAAAACCCTCCGATGCCAAAGTCAGTGAGAGGCTTGTAAGGCAGGGGGTTTCGGAGTGTGAGAGGGTGTTCGCGTCAGAGAGAACCTACCAGTGCATGGTCCTGTACCTGCGTTTTTATAGGCGTTGGTGCCAAGGCGAACGTGCGTGACTTTGGTAGATCGTGCCTGGAAAGGTGCCTTGATGGGCGCGCATAACGGGCGGAGTTATGCGCTTCGGTGCCCGTTGGGATGCCAGGCAGTTAACGCATCTCTTGATGGTGGGGTGTGTGGCTTGCGGCGGTTATAACCGTTGCGTAGGCCAAGAGACCTATTCGGCCACTTCTGATATGATGCCCGAACAGGTGACTCGTACGGGGGCGAACGGAACTGCTGTTCGGTGCTGCCTGTGGTTGTTCTGAACAACAAGACAGGTGACCTGTTCGGAAGCATGCAGAGGGGCTTGGCGAAGCCCGCTCGTAGGGGGAAAGGTCTTCGAAGGCCTCTGAACCACTCGGAGGAGGGCGTGGCATAATGACGTAGGACCACGCTCGTTGATAGGACGCGAGCGGGCCGTAACGAGCCATCACGGGCCTAGGTGGCCAGATTTGGCCACCACAATTATGTTATCTCACTCTTCTCTCTCTGTTCAGACAAGAGAGATTGAGAGAGAGGGTGTTTTTATTTTTCTACCCCCAAATTGTTTGAAACTAATGGATCATCCCATTTTTAGATCAGAAGTTGAGCTTTTTTATATTTCTTGACTTTAAATTAAGTTTGATTAGTTAATAGACTGAAAATTAAATGACAAGTCTAAATTTGGATTGGACGTTGATTTTTGCTAAATATTTTTGCACAATAGAGTTTCAGATGACAATGTAATATTAAGATAGATTTTTATCTAATTATGTTTTTAACAAGGGTACATATGCAAACAACCTTACATATTACATTTGTGTAAGTGCAATTATTACATTTATGAGGGGCTTCCATTGTTTAATTCAAGATTTATTGCACTACTAAACTTTACCGAACTGTGATTTGGTGGTATGATGTTGACGGGACATATTATACTCTATTGCATGGGTTCAGATGTGTCCAACTCGAACAAAGTTTTTTTTAATTTAAATATTTATTTTGATATTTTGTAACTCATTTCACATATTCTATGCATATCATATGATAATAATATTCACTAATTTAATGATCTAACATCATTAAATATTAATAATATAGAAAATATGTATAATTTCAACCACTACATCTACATGATCTATGTTAAAATTTATTGTAAATAGTCTTTAACTACTTGCAACAAATTTTTTACATCAATTTTACGGCTAAAATTAATACAATTAATAAAACATTTTGAGATCTACGCTCTTGTGCTGACCATACTTGGATATCGTATATGATATGGTACATTTGAACTACACCGACGTAATACAATCCAATAAACCATTGTTATTTTACTGGCTTATTAACCCACACAATGTATCTGCCCAATGAAAGCTCACATAAATGTAATAAATAATCTCGTACAAGTATAATAAATATTTTCTTTCAAGTTTTCTTCCATGAGAAATGCTTTGTGCACGTTTGCACGGTCAAAAACGTTACGTTGGAATCACCGGGTCCCTGGTCATTGGTCCACGTGTAACCCACTCACGTCAGCCGCCCTTACACTTCGCCGCCTGCTACGCGGCTTCCCGAGACGTTTCATCATGAAATCGCCACAGTCACGAAACCACAATTATGTGAGATATTTTTTAAACCTAATTTTGCTCTTCCCGCCTTTTGTGCCAATTTGTCATTGGATTTTTTGAGTTTTTGTAAAGTGAAATCTTTGTATTTGTCACTGTAATCTTTGTATTTGTCACTGAAAGAAATGTATTTGTCACTGGAATGAACCTATTTGTCACTACAATTCGTAAGTCCATGTAAACTGGAATCTTTGTATTTATCACTGGAATCTTTCTATTTGTCACTGAAAGGAATGTATTTGTCACTGGAATCTTTCTATTTGTCATTTGAATCTTTCTATTTGTCACTGAAATGAATGTATTTGTCACTAGAATCTTTCTATTTGTCACTACGATTCGTAAGTCTATGTAAAGTGGAATCTTTCTATTTGTCACTGAAATCTTTCTATTTGTCACTATAATGAATGTATTTGTCACTAAAATCTTTCTATTTGTCACTACAATTCGTAAGTCTATGTGAAGTAGAATCTTTCTTTTTGTCACTAGAATCTATTTATTTGTCACTGAAAGGAATGTATTTTTCACTGGAATCTTTCTATTTGTCATTGGAATCTTTCTATTTGTCACTACAATAAATGTATTTGTCACTGAAATCTTTCTATTTGTCACTATAATTCGTAAGTCTATGTAAAGTAGAATCTTTCTATTTGTCACTATAATTCGTAAGTCTATGTAAAGTGAAATCTTTCTATTTGTCACTGGAATCTTTTTATTTGTCACTACAATTTGTAAGTCTGTGTAAAGTAGAGTCTTTCTATTTGTCACTAGAATCTTTCTATTTGTGATAAATAGAAAGATTCCAGTGACAAATACAAAGAGTCCAGTGACAAAGACTCAATACTCATTTAGATGTTGCAATGGAGGAGGTTCTTCTCATATTATTTTGGCACAAAAGGTGGGAAGGGTAAAATTAGGTTTAAAAAATATCTCACACAATTACAGTTTTGTGACTGTGGCGGTTTCATGATGAAACGTCTCGGGAAGCTGCGTAGCAGGCGGCGAGGTGTAAGGGCGACTGACGTGGGCGGGTTGCACGTGGACCAATGACCAGCGACCTGGTGATTCTAGCGTGACATTTTTGACCGTGCAAACGTGCACAAAGTATTTCTCTTCTTCCATTCTTCTACCCCCACCCCGCTTCCCTCCACTCCAAAAAAAAAATAAAATAAAATAAATTGATGTCCTTCGGGCTGTGAGGGAATTCACTCTCAACACCTAGACGCCAGGGGACCATTATTTGTGATGCATAGACGTACCCCTATTTCTCTGCCTATGTCTGTTCTAGGTTTCTCTGGTTAGGTTAATCCTCTATCCAATTTCTTTCAGGTTAGCCTAATCTTTGAATTTGAGGATATCCTCACTTTATCTTCGATCTATCTTAATACCAAACATAACGTTAGTAAAATAAAAAGGATTATATGAGTTATGTAACTACTGCATTTAAACTCATTTGTCTCACATTCCTATTAACTTAATACCATTGTATTAAATTCCTCCGAAGAAGAATTCTTTCCTAATTAGCTAAAATGAGATACATGCTACACATCTTTCAAATAAATCGGTTATGGGCCACTTTGATTAATTTGATAAAGAGAGTTTCTTTGATAATCAAGAAAATATTTTAATAATTGAGATAAGTTATATAAGAATAAAGAATACAGTTATGATAAATAAATGTTAAATAAAGATAGTATTATCTTGCTCTTGAGTTGGAATAAAAGTTATATATCCTATTAAAATAGATACGTATGGTGGGAGATAGTCGAAGTTATTTTACTATACCTTCGTTGTCCAAGGCACATGAGAGTCCATGTAAGGGGTATTTCACGATACTTTCTCTACTACATCAGAATTCACACTAATTTATTAAATTTATCTTTATCTCCACCAATTGTCAGACAAGAGATAACAAAAATTGGTTATCAGAGTAACGACATGACTAAAGAAGGATAAGTTATCTCAGGTTACCAATCCTAAGGGATTTGGCCCTGAAGGTGCCCCCCTTCCGGAGATCTGTGTGGTACACTAGGTAATGCGGCTGGGGCGGGGCAATGGGGAGTGGGAGGAGCCACATGCGGGGAGGCACGAGAGCCGCATTGGCGCCGGTGCTACTGTCTCTACCTCCATGGGTGCCGATGTGGGTGTGAGGCTGTACCCTGCAAGAGTACCTTCTCTAGGCCGTGAGCCTCCGCCCTTCAACCCCAAAAAGAACCTTGAACATGATCGGCACGGCGTCGTCCTCCTCCTCCGCGACGTCGGCGACTGCAGGATTCTCAAATTGACTAACGAAGTAGATGGCAGGGGCCACGGAGCCACGGCTGGGCAGACGCCTTACCATGGAGAAAAAGCTAGGGTTGAGAAGGGGGCGGGGCAGGGGCGAAGGGGAAAAAGTCGGGATATCTCAGGTTACCAATCCTAAGGGATTTGGCCCTGAAGGTGCCCCCCTTCCGGAGATCCGTGTGGTACACTGGGCAATGCGGCTGAGGCGGGGCAATGGGGAGTGGGAGGAGCCACAGACAGGGAGGCGCGAGAGCCGCATTGGCGCTGGTGCTGCTGTCTCTGCCTCCATGGGTGCCGATGTGGGTGTGAGGCCGTACCCTGCAAGAGTACCTTCTCTAGGCCGTGAGCCTCCGCGCTTCAACCCCAGAAAGAACCTTGAACATGATCGGCACGGCGTCGTCCTCCTCCTCCGCGACGTCGGCGACCGCAGGATTCTCAAATTGACTAACGAAGCAGATGGCAGGGGCCACGGAGCCACGGTTGGGCAGACGCCTTACCATGGGGAAAAAACTAGGGTTGAGAAGGGGGCGAGGCAGGGGTGAAGGGGAAAAAGTCGGGATGGGGCTTCCATCGGATTGGGTTTTCAGATCAAGCATTTGCCTTGAAACAGAAAATTTCGGATCAAAAATGTTTACCCCAATCTGGACAAAAGTTACATTTCGGGTCAAAACATGTGATCCAAATCTAATTTTGTTTTCAGATTCAGATCGAGTTTTCGGATCCACAGGATCCACTGACAGACCTAACTACTACACATGTTATTAGATTTTCAACCAATGAAATTACTTTTATGCAATTCACTTCATCTTCGAAGACCCTTCTTGCTGGTCTTCTCACTAGTGATGAAAGTCCATAACTGTATTTTATTGCAAATGAGAAAATCTTGGGAGAATATCATGGATTCCTGCATTCACAGTGGGGCGCAGACGAAGCAGCCTAAAAAATGTTAATTTAAAAAATTGTTAAGATTCAAATTACGTTCTTGAACGAAAGATGAAAAGTGAATGAAGAATCTTCGTCGTGACCCACTCATATTCTCAATACAAAGAGGGTATTTTATGGAGGAGAACTACTTGACGTACATTGTGAGATAATATACGTGTACATCGTTTTCTCATTGTATTGTCCATCATATTAATGTGTGATAGACAGCACTATAGACACCCAGACCACCATACCCCAATCTATGTTAAGACTTTGCCTTTATTGAACCACCGCTTTGGCAGGGCTTGAGAAAACCAAGATCAACATGCCTCGACAGCGTGTCCATAGAAATTTAGTATAAAAAGACCACCATATCCAAAAGCACAAATTTCCTCAATTACACATTAGGTATTTCACCCGATCTAATTAATAAGATGTCTAGACCGCAGGTTCTCCATAAGGTGAGGCCGCCAAGTCAAACCTCGCTATTTCTTGTTAAATGTTGCACCTATTTATTTTTGTATCTAGGGATCTATATGTGAACACATGGTTGACAAAGTGTGAGATTCATATCATCAGTAGTGATCTCGGTGGTGCCAATTGAAACTGACTATCCACAACGATAGAAGTTCTGCATCCAATCTAGTGAGGTTAAAATGGATTGTTTAACTTCGACCGACCCCTGACGTCCCAAGCCTCGTTATTTGAGAGCTAGCACTAGAATGGATCACGGAAGAGCCTCTTACTCTGGTTGGACGTGAGAGATTATATTGGTTTGGTAAGAACTTTCGTATTGTGTTTGGGATCAGCAGCGGTCGGTCTGCTTAGATAATAATAATAATTATATTTTTAATATAAATCAGACCAAACTAATTCCTATCATATTAGGAGTTGGCCCGTGAGGTATGATTCATCCGTCCGGCCAATCATATTCACTCTTATCCCCAAAATACCTATATCTTCTTTTGTAAGAGAAGTTTTTAAGTTCAAATTTATATCTTGTAATTGTGAAAGAGAAAAAAGAAATCTAGCCGGCGGAAATGTAGAAGAATTATGCGCCAATGCTCCCGTAAGTGTCAAGTTCGTAAAGAATTTATTTCCATAATTAAATTTCCAGAGTCAAAATAGATACCCACAATTTATTAAAAGAATGGTTTTATAGGACAAGTTTTAATCATTTTCCACTTACTAACTAATATCTCAATAAAATATAATGATAATTGGAGAGGAGAAATTTCGCCAAATAAGTTGAACGCAGTTCATAAAAAGGATAATCTTAGTACTTAATCACGGGCTGTTGGAAAGAATTAGATAGTGAAGTCCGACCCGAAGAAGTGGTTCCAATCTCCATGATGCCACCCCCGTCCCTAGGAAGTCACTCCTAGTTCCACAAGAGCCCCATAGAGAGGTAAGATAAGGTGCATCGATAGCTCTTGGGCCAACACACTCGAAACGTGCAAGAGTAAGGGACATAGTCTGGGACTCGATCTCCCATTTACAACTAGAACCCATAACTCAAAACCTGACCCTCGACCGGAAAAGCTTTAGCCCAAGGAGTCTCTATCCCTCAAAAGGGCTATAGGTAATTAAGGAGAGAGTCAGTATCAAAGGTCTTTTGTTTGGCAAGAGCGAAACTAAGATCACACTGAATCTCGATTAATGATGAAGCCAGTGTTGGCCCTCTTGATATGGCAGCAAGGATAGCTTAAAGGGGGGTGAATAGGTTATCTGAAAATATCAATAAAAATTATCACTTTAAAACTTTAGTTAGTGAATGTAGTTATGTGCAGTAAAGAGTAGTAGCGTGAAAGTAATTTAAATAAATAATCACACAAATGAATACAGAGAATTTATCATGGTTCGGTACTTCTCAAGTGGAAGACCTACGTCCCGTCCCCAAGTAAATCTTGGGATTTCACTAATCAGGGTACAATCCCCTCAAGGATATACAAATCCCCAATTCCCCACTAATCCTCTTCCTTTCTGAGTAGGAAGAAAATTCACTTATGTTACAGGTCAAAAAACTACCCTCTTGGAACAAACTTTAGTGCACTTCAACTAGACTTAAACCCCCAGCTAGGTTCTGTTAACACCAACCCCTAGGTTCTTCTCTTAACCCAAGGGGAGCAGTGTGTACAGTCCCACAGCTAGACAGAATCCACCAACACCCCGCTAGACTTCTCTTCACACAGAAAGAGGAACACTATATACAGTCCTACAGATGGATACAAGTCTTTCTTAGGAAAGAAAGAACAGACTGAGAGCTATACAAGATGAACCCTAAGGAATTAAATTCTTAGCTCACAGACTCTCCCCCAGATTTACAATGATGTACAGAGAGAGTGAAGAGAGAAAAGCTTGAATGCTTGAAGACTTCAGATGATTGCTTACATGCACACTTCTTCTTGAGCTCTAGCTCTTTCTCTCTTACTTTGAGTGTGCATGGCGTTGAGACTTCTCACTGGATGTACACTCTTTCAGAAGAATTTTCAGGAAGGCTCTATTATCTTGTTCTTCATAGCCTTCACACTTATATGGAGGAAGAATAGATCCACTGACAGATGGTCGTTGGAGTTCTTGGATCCGTTAAGACTCTTTCTAGCCCTTCTTCTTCTTCTTCTTCTTCTTCTTCTTCTTATGCTATCATTATGTCTAACGGTTGCTTGCTTGAGTCTTAACATATTCTCATACTAAAACTAGACTCCTGTGTTGCCCAGTTGACAAGCCCAGAGGGGGGGTGAATGAGTCTTTAAAAAATCTATCTAGGTGACACCTATACGTAAAAATACACAAAAACAATCTTCGATGTTGGTTAGTAACGGTTAGTATGAACAACAAACCCACAAATAATCAATCACACAACGCAAGGAATTATCCTGGTTCGGACCTCCTTTCCTTAGGAGTCCTACGTCCAGTCCTTGAGCAACAACTCAGGATTTCACTAACTAGAGTACAGTCCCCCTATGGACACTACAACACCCAGCTCAGCTGGTCTTCCTTCACACCAGAAGGGAACAACCACACCCTGGATACCCCACCAGGTCTTCCTTCACAACCGAAGGGAAACAGCACCCTGGATCCCACCAGCTCTTCCTTCACACACGAAGGAAACACCACAAAGAGAATAGAATGAATTCAAGCCCCTAAATCAAGCTTTTACAAGCCAAGATCTGAAGCAACAACCACTGAGAGCAAAAGATCTAAACAAGGCACACTCTCAGAACTACATGGGCTCTCTTAGAAATTCTATTACAGCACAGAGAGCGAAGAGCTAAAGATGATGTGGAATGAGATTCTTGGCTCTAGACTTCTTGCAGAAGAATTTGAATGCTTGTATGCGAGATGCTTGTTCTCCACTCAGTGACCTCTCATTCTTCTCTTCTCTCTTGTATTTAAATCTCCAATTTGAAATATTGTCATTAGAGTATCCATTGTCTCTTGTCCAAGTAAACGTTAGACTGAAGGAAACTTGGAAGCTTCTAGTCAACAGTCTTTTAGTCACTTGTGCACGCAAAGAGATGAGATCTTTTGAGATATCTTTGGCTTCTATTTTTGTCTACGTTGTAAAGTGGAACGATACCAGAGATCTGCACATTTATCAATCTCAAACAGTAGACAGCTAAGCTGTCTCTAATGTCAGTCAACGTTAGAAGAAATAGTCATGAGAATAGAAATGCCAAATAGTTGTATCTAAAAGATACACACAGAGTAAGCACGATAATGGACGATAACGTCTGCATGCATGCAGAGGTACGTTCAGTCCTTATAAATGAACAGATGTCAAAAGATATGCTTGACTTTGACTTTTCAATGCTTTCAGAGACAAGATAAATATTAAGTTGATGTAAGACATAAAATCGATGACTATATGACTTATGAAATCGTTATGATCAAGTCACTTTAACTGAGTCGTTATAAGAGGCAAATCGTTATGTTTAATGAAGAAATCATTATGAATCACTTAACAAATCGTTGCAGAAAGCAAATCGTTGTGTTCAATGAAGAAATCGTTATGAACACTTAACAAATCGTTGTATTCAATGAAGAAATCGTTATGAACACTTAACAAATCGTTGCAAAAAGAAAATCGTTGTGTTCAATGAAGAAATCGTTATGAACACTTAACAAATCGTTACAGAAAGCAAATCGTTGTGTTCAATGAAGAAATCGTTGTGAACACCAAACAAATCGTTGCAGAAAGCAAATCGTTGTGAATTTTAAAGAAATCGTTATGATGACTTAAGAAATCGTTACGGCGAGCAAGTCGTTGCGAATTCTAAAGAAATCGTTATGATAACTTAAGAAATCGTTGCGACGGACAAGTCAATGCGAATTCTAAAGAAATCGTTATGATAACTTAATAAATCGTTACGGCGAGCAAGTCGTTGCGAATTCTAAAGAAATCGTTATGATAACTTAAGAAATCGTTGCGATGGCAAGTCGTTGCGAATTCTAAAGAAATCATTATGATAACTTAAGAAATCGTTACGGCGAGCAAGTCGTTGCGAATTCTAAAGAAATCGTTATGATAACTTAAGAAATCGTTGCGACGGGCAAGTCGTTACGAGTTCTGAGACATCGTTGCGATGACTTATAGAATCGTGTGAGAATGATTTGTTTGTAATCAAACGATGTCACAGTAAAGAAGTCGTTCAGACACTTAAGAAATCATTATGAATTCAAATCGTTAGCACTAAAGGAAGTCGTTGTGACTTTCAAGAGAAGTCGATGTGGACTTAGAGAAATATGATCTTGACAAGATAAAAGCTTCAGAGAGGTAATGCTTACCAACATTGGCTTGTGTGACCTTTGTATATTTCCTGTACTTAAGACTTATGAAATATATGTTAGAAATTATTGAAGGAATTTTGTTAATCACTAAAATAATAAAATAAATAGGTAATTAAAATTACATGGGGACAGACTGATCATCAATCTCCCCCTTTTTTGGTGATGACAAAATTTAACAATAAGCATGGATAAAAATATCTGAACATCTGCAGAATGTATTTCAGACATGCTAAGTATTTTCTCCCCTTTTGTCATTAGTAAAAAGATAATCTGAGACAAAGAATGAAGACAAAAATATAGGAGCACACAAACAAAGATATTTCATTAAGACTGAGGAGTTACAGATAAATAAAGCAGGAGACAAAAGAGAGGCAAAGTGAGAAATGTTTCCCATGCCTGTTCTTCCTGCTCTTCAAATATACAATTTAAGGCGCCAAAGATAAAGAGTAGGCTGGTCCCATGGAGGGAGCCATCCTTTGGAGATGAAGCTTAGCTGCTTGTAGAGGAGATCAGCATAAGAATTCTTATCCATGGTCAGCTTGAGGAAGTGAACAGTCCCAAAGCTGGCACAGGTAAGGAACTGATCCATGGACACAGGATAGAAATTTTGTTTCTCTTTTAGAGCTTGGCGTAGAGCTACATACACCTTGTATCTTTCCTCCCAAACTTTGAGGGGATCAGTCACAAGGTTAATGGAGTTCATGTCCAAGATGTGGCAGGAGAAACATCAGTTTTCCTTCTCTGGCTTGAGCTTCATTCAGAGTAAACACTGCTGAGCAGACAAGGATAGAATCTGGACCACTCAGAGGTAGTCAATCTCTCACATTCAGACAGAATTGGTGCAGAACCTCAGCACTGACATGGCCCTGGTGATATTCTCTAAGAGAAATCTGTGAAATGCAACCAGGAAGCCTTTCTGTACCTTGATTCTTCCCATCACTCTAGCAAACGCTCAACGATAATAGACCCAATAGAGGATTCCATTACAGGAAATGGATCTGAGGTAGAAGATCTCATCAGGAACTTGGAGGGTAGCAAAGTCTACCTGAACAGCTTCAGTGTGGGCAATGCCGGATTTAGAACTTTGATGGCCTGCTTGAACTGATTCAGCTGAACTTCAGGAAGTCGATGGACATATCGATAGTTGTTGAACAGAAGAAAGTATCTGACCATCTTGATTTCCTTTTGGATGAAGGACCCCCAACAATCCTTGTGGTGGATCCGGAACCATTCTGAGAGGGTCAGGGAATGGTCCCTTGGAGGGAATCTGGCAGACTTGGCAAGAATATATTTCTTGAACAGCTCTTTATGCCCTTTGCCCCATGCTCTTCTGTTTTAGAGTGAGCAACAGAGAAGATTTTGGATTTCTCTGTTTTGTGAGAGGAGAGAAAGGTAAAACAATATTGAGGTGGTCAGAAAGGTTAGAATGGAAGGTTTACAATGGTAGCAAAAACACCCTTCTGAAGGTACTCTCTATACAGTGGTTTACTTCTGTTGTCCACTGTGAGAGAGAACCACAGAGGAGGATATCTGGGTTTTGAAACAATAGCTAAAGAGGAAGAAATTTTTTTTCTTTTTAGGGGCAGAACTAGAAGAGTCTGCCTTATGGATGTGATCCCCTACTTTCAGGACTACCTGAGAATGGCTTCCTCAAACTCATCCTTTACTTTTTCAATAAAGGGAGAGTCAAGTTGAGCTCTCTCAGGGATTATAGTGATGAAAGAGGGTGGAGGAGAAGGATGAAGGAAGGAGTCAGAAGTAGAATGAATGTCAACATCTGGTCCAAGGGAGGGACCAGAGGAAGATGAGGCTCCAGTAAGGATGCTGGAGGGACCTCAAAGATAGGTGAGGTGGAAGAATATGAGTAGAGGAGGCAGGAGAGGAGGTGGATTGAGAGGGAAAGAGTGTTGGAGGAGATGGGTCTAGGTTGAGGTTTCTTGAATGTCTGTGGAGCAGGAGGTGCTGTGGAGGATGAAGGTGGGGATGGAGAACTGGTGTTTGGGAAGAAGTGGGAGCTGGGGGCTCAGGAACCAAAACTTCTTCTTCAGCCAAACTCTGCACAGGTTCGACTCCAATGTCCCTGATGGCCCTGACACCTTTCAGCTGGCCCTGGAGGCCCTTCAACCTGCTCAGCTGGCCCAGATAGCCCTTGCTCATTGACCTCTGCCTCTACTGCTGCTGCTGCCTGATGGCCCGGACACTGGAACTGATGGCCCTGATTCTGGAACTTGAGCTGTAGGAGGTGGAGGAGGAGGAGGAACTTGTGCCCAACCACCTTCAGAATCTCAGAGAGCATTGTCTTCATGCTGCCCATCTCTTTGTTGAACCATTTCATGGCATTTCTGATACTTGAAATCTCCTTGGAAGATGAAGCATGGCTCATGAAAATGGAATTAACATCTGATTGAAGAGAGCATAAGATTGTACCTTGAGCATCCAATCTCTCAATAACAGGCTTCAAATTTATGACTATTTTCTGTTTCACCTGCCTCTCAAAAGGAGTATCTGCTAAGAGTGAACTCCGAAACCACTTCTTTTCCTTTCTGCCTTGCCTCTGAAGCTGGAGGCTGCTGATCATCATCTGATTCTGAGGATCTGGCTGTCTCCCCATCTCTAGCATCATTACCTGGGGATTGTCATGTTCCCCCCCCTGAGTGCCATCACCCTGTGAACTGGCAAAGACTCCTTCAGTAGGCACACTGCCCATAGGCATATCAGTGTGTGCTGCTTCTCCTGTGACCTCTTGTCTTTCACAAGCCTGCTCCCCCTGAATAGGAGCATCTTCCATCAAGACATCTTTTGGAGCAACTGATTGCTCCTCCTAAACTGGTGCAGCTGCTACTGATTCTGCAATGTGGCCTGATGCCACAACTTCTTCCTCTGGATTTCCACCAGCCTCTGGAGTGACTGGGGTGGAATGAAGAATCCAACACCTCCCTAAGGATAGAGGCAACAATGGAGGTGGCAAAGGATCTGCTACACTACCATTGCTTCTCCTACTGTGCTTCTGGAGGTTGAGATTCAACTGCCACTACAGGTAACCCTGCTAGCTCTGTTGTCCCTGCTACTTGAGCTGCCATCTCAGATGGTCCTGCTACCTCTTGAACTTTTGATACAACAACTACTGTCTGCTGGCGCAATCTTGCTACTGATCTATTGCTGCTGGTTCTGCTGATGCTTCTGGCACTTCTTCTGAATATCTGGAATATCCCCTATAATGGCCTCTCCCTCTGCCAACCACTGAGAACCCACTCTTCCTCAGATTTCTAGACCTAATTGCTTGGCCTCTTCTCAACTACACTACTGCCCCAGATAGATCAACACCAAGTGTTTGAAGATCTTGTAAGCAAATGGGCATAGGGCAAAGAGACATTAAGCTTGCTCTTTGTATCTCAAATCTGATCACGGGCAAACTTCATCCTCTCAATCATTACTTCGGCCATGTTGATGTCCTTGTTCTGTATGGCCCAGAACATCATCCGAGTCTGCTTTGGTACAAGTGGAGAATGTTGCACTTCAAGGAACCAAAATCTGACAAACTATGAAATGAAGGAGGCGGTTGAAAGCATTCAACTGATTAATCTAGTTTACCATCTCTCAGTCTGAACCCTGGTCCTACAATGCCAAGACCTTTAGCTTGGGCATCCACGGTGTGAACCCCACTGTGCCTGGATGTCTTCACTCCAACAACAAATGCAATATATCATGATCTATTTTAATCTGGTTCCCTTGACAGATGAAACAGACCCGTCTGCCTCTGTTCTTAAGCATACAATAAAAAGCCTTCACGAGGTCTGGATAGCTTACCTCGGAGAAGGTGGTGATTCCCATCCACTGCATCCTACTCATTGCTGCCACTACACACTGTGCATGCCATTCTTCTCGAGATCAGCTACATCCACTGCCTTGTTCCCACAACCTTGATCTTCACAAACGTGAACCTCTCCTGCTGCTCAGGAGTAAAGAACTCAGTCCGTAGCCCCCAAGACTTCCGAGATGATGGATGCGGCCATGGAATTAGGTGAACAGGTTTTCTGGAGGGTTGAGAAGGAAGAAGGTGAACCCTCAAGAAATTCGCGGGAAGGATGAGAAGCTTCAAACTTGCAGAGAGTCAATGTCAAGTCGTTAGGGCATCGACTCAGGCAACTAGACGAAAGGGAAAAAGGTAGAAGATGGGAGATGAATCATTCCCACATCGAATTTTGTAATTAAAATAATACTTGTGGAAAGTGAGGCGCCAAAAGGTGGCAGAAAACGACAAAAGAGTTTGACTATTCAAGCCGACTTTAATAAAAGAGCGGCCATGAAAGATAATTTGAATTCTTTTGCTTAATCCATGGAGGAAAAATTACTTAATTCTGAAAATTTATATGCCAGTTTTAAACAGAAATCTTTTCACAAATTACACATGCCCATTCCCTTCTAAGAGTTTCTCAGGTAAGGCTTTTGTGAAAATGTCTGCTAACTGACCGTTTGTATCAATAAATGATATTTCAATATTACCATTTGCAACATGATCACGAATGAAATGATATCTACCCTCAATATGCTTGGTCCTTGAATGTTGGACTGGATTTTTGGTGAGATTGATAGCACTGGTGTTGTCACACAATAGTGGAATCGATTTGATATTTAATCCAAAATCTTCAAGTTGTTGCTTTATCTATAGGAGTTGTGTACAGCAACTTCCAGCAGCCACGTACTCAGCTTCAGCTGTAGACAGTGCCACTGAATTTTGTTTCTTTGATGACCAGTATATCAAACACCCTGCACGAAATTGACAACAACCACTGGTGCTTTTTCTATCTACTTTGCATCCAGCATAGTCAGCATCAGAGTATCCTACTAAATTAATTTCACAAGATTTTGGATACCACAGACCTAAATCATGAGTTCTAGCTAAATATCTAAATATTCTCTTCACAGAGATTAAATGTGATTCTCTAGGATCTGCTTGATACCTAGCACACATGCATACACTAAATAGAATATCAGGTCTACTAGCTGTTAAATAAAGCAGTGAACCTATCATTCCTGTAGACCTTTTGATCTACTTTTTACCATCTTTGTCACTGTCCATCCTTGTTGATGTACTCATTGGTGTTGACAGTGGCATGGCATTATCGAATCCAAATTTCTTCAAGAGTTCTTTTGTGTACTTTGCTTGGCAGATGTGAGTTCCTTCTTTTCCTTGCTTGATTTGTAGTCCAAGGAAATAATTGATCTCTTCTATCATGCTCATCTCAAATTCTCCCTGCATCAACTTTTCAAAATACTTGCAAAGGGATTCATCAGTAGATCCAAAGATAATATCATCTACATAAATCTGTACAAGTAGTATGCTTTTAACTTTTGATTTTACAAATAGAGTGCTATCTACTTGACCTCTACTAAAACCATGGTTTAGAAGAAAAGAACTATGCCTTTCATACCAGGCCTAGGTGCTTGCTTTAATCCATATAAAGCTTTATGAAGTTTGAAAACATGATTAGAAAATTCTGTGTCATCAAAACTCGGGGGTTGTTCCACATAAACTTCCTATTTTATAAAACTATTTAAGAATGCAGATTTGACATCCACTTGAAATAGTTTTAAATCTAATGCTGATGCATATGCAAGTAATATTCTAATGCCTCAAGTCTAGCTACAGGTGCATAGGTTCATCGAATCTATGTCTTCCTCTTGGGAATAGCCTTGAGCTACCAGTCTGGCCCTGGTTCTTAAGATCACATCAGCCTCATCCAATTTGTTTCTGAACACCCATTTGTGCCAATAACTAGATGGTCTGATGGTCTAGGAACAAGTGACCATACTTGGTTTCTCTGAACTGATTTAGTTCATCTTGCATGGCCAAGATCCAAGATTAATCACCAAGAGCTTCATTGACTGTCCTCGGCTCTATTTGAGAAACAAACGCTAAATAATCACATGGTATCATGTTATCTCTTGTTCTTACCCCAACAGATGGATCACCAATAATATTCTCAGGTGTGTGATCTTTCTTGTATCTCCACTCCTTTGGAAGATTTTCATGTAAATTTTCTTTTGTTGCAAGTCTTCCAGAGGTGGATCATCCTTGTCCTCAATTGATGTATTCTTTAGTTTCTTGGACAGTTCATCTACATCATCATTATCACTATCTTCTTCCTTTCTCAAGGAAGGGTTAGTTTCATAAAAAATAATATGTATAGACTGTTCAATAATAAAGTGCGTTTATTAAATACTCTATAGCCTTTGGGTTTAGAGGTGTACCCCATGAAGATGCCTTCATCTGATTTGGCATCCAACTTCCAATGTCCCTTTTTTCCATTGTTGTGGATGAAGCAAGTGACATCCAAATGTCCTGAAGTGGCTGATCTTTGGTTTCTTTCCTTTGAACAGTTCATATGCAGTCTTCTTTAGGATTGGCTTGATCATACCTCTGTTGATAATGTCGCTTGCTGTGTTGACTGCTTCAGCCCAAAAATACCTTGGCAGATCATATTCCGATAGCATGTTCTTGCCATATCCAATAGTTCTATTCTTTCTCTCAGTAATTCCATTTTGATGTGGTGCCCTTGGTGCTGAGAAATTATGCTCAATCCCCTGATTATCACAGAACTAGCAATTTTTTCATTCTAAAATTCACCACCATGATTTGTCGGATAGAAACAATGCTGAACTTCTGATCCTTCTGGACTTTCTTGTGCTGAAACTGACAAAGTTTTCAAATGTGTCATCTTTATGCTCTAGGAATAATACCCATGTGAATCTTGAGTAATCATCGACTATGACAAATCCAAAGTTCTTTCCTCCAAGACTGGTAGTCCTCATTGGCCCAATAGATCCATATGAAGGAGCTCTAAGGGTTTTTAGGTGTTACCACCATTTTTGACTTGAAGGAGCTCTTGGTGTGCGTTCCTTTAGCACAAGATCTACAGACACCTTCCATTTTTGCACTGACCTTTGGCAGACCTTCCACAAGATTTTCTTTAGCAATTTTCTCATGCCATCTATGCTGCAATGTCCTAGTCTTCTGTGCCATAATTCAGTTAGATTTATCCTTATTTGCCGCCAGACAGACATTTTGATCCTTGAGTTCCTCAAGATAGAGCACATATAAGTTCTTTTCTCTATTTGCTTCAAAGATAACGACTCCATCCTTCAATATGCTACATTTTGATTCTTGAACTGGATCTGATGGCCTCTGTCACACAGCTGGCTGATGCTAATGAGATTATGCTTCAACCCTTTGACAAGCAACACATCTTCAATAACTGTTTTTTCTTTATTGTTCACAGAGCCACTGCCTATCACTGTTCCCTTTCCATATCACCATATGTGACGGTCCCTTTCACTTGAAGATGAGTGAATAGCTCTGATTTCCAGACATGTGCCTTGAGCACCTACTGTCCAAATACCATTTAGATCTTCGAGTGTTAACCTGAAATAAAACCATCAAGTTTTAGGTACCTAAATTCTTTTGGGTCCTAACGGTTAGTATCATCAACTTTCCTTTTATTACCCATTTCTTATGTCTTGTTAGACACGTGGTTTTTATGTGACCTAACTTATTGCAATGACTACAGCAAGATATTTTAGTTACTTTTTCAATATATTTGAAATTTGCTTTATATGCTATGTCTTGTTCTGGTACAAATTTTGGAGTCGGGTATATTTATAGGATGACTATAGTTTCTCTTCATTATCCGAGGTGTATATCCTAATCCATGTTTGTTCTTACCTGATCTTCTAGCACATTTTAATATTAAGAATTTTTGCCATTTGTGAATTTTTCTAACGGCTAGATAACTGTATATTTTCTTCTGTTAGAGTCTTAATTTCAGTTTTTAATTCGTCTGAGCTTGCTTGTTTTTCAAGTTTATTAATTTGTTTATTCTTATCTTTTAGATTTCGCATAATAATTCATTTCTTCTTCTAAGTTCATTATTTGTTTTCCTAGTTCTTCATTTTCTGTTTTTAGATCTGAGTTAGTGTTTTCTAGACAGATAATATTTTTCTTATTTGCTTTTAACAGTTTAGTTACTTCTCTAATATTTTACATAAGTTCATTGAATGCTTCCTCTAAATTGTCTAAATCAGAATCATTGCATGAATCAAAGGAAGAGTTAGAGGTTACCTTATCTTCGTTTTTGCCATGAAAGCCAATTGGCTTCTTCTTCATCACTGCATGAACTCGACTCACTGTCTAAGTCGCTACTGTTCTCCCATGTAGCTGCCATTGCTTTCTTTTTGTATTTCCTGAATTTCTTGAAGTTTTCTCTCTTCTTGAATTCAGGCTTCTTGAGTTTTGGACATTCAGCTTTGATATGTCCTGGCTTTTTACACTCATAGCAAATGGGCTCTCCCTTCTTCTGATCCTTCCCATCTGGTTCTTGAAGTCTTTATTTCTCTTGAAATGTCTTCTTCCAGATTGGAACTTCTTCTTTTTGGCTAGAATGTGTTTCAATTTCCTTGATAGCATAGCTTCTTCATCTTCATCATTGTCCATACAACTTTCACTGTTGTCGAGTGATTCTTCTGAATGAATTCTCATCGGCCTTGAGCGCATTTGACTGCTTCTTTTTGCTGGAGGATTCTCCTAATCTCTCCATGTTTATCTCATGAGCCATAAGACCCAAAGAGCTTTTCTAAAGACATTCTCTTTAGATCATTAGCTTCCTCAATGGCTGTTACCTTTGGGTCCACAAGGATGGTAAAGATCTAAGAATCTTTCTGACCATATCTCCCATTTCATAGGTCTTTCCTAGTCCAGCTAATCTTTGTAATATCTGTAAATCTACTGAACATTTGGGTAATGGACTCACCTGATTGCATTTGAAATCTCTCGTACTGTGCTACAAGAATGTCTATTCTTGTTTCCATCACCTTGTCTGTGCCTTCATAGGTGATTATGAGCTTTTCTCACATTTCCATTGCGGATTTGCAGGCTGAAACTCTGTTGAACTCCTTTTCACTAAGGCACAGCATATGATACTCTTTGCTTTACAGTTCTGCGAGATCTTCTTCCTATCATCGTTTGTCCACTGAGCTTTCTCATTTGTGACCAGAAGATCTCCATCTTCTACTATGGACCATATCTGATAATCGTGACCTTGCAGAAAGTACTCCATTCTTATTTTTCAGTATGTGTAATCCTCTCCATCGAACAATGGTGGTCGGTTGACAGACTGACCTTCGTTGTGACCTTGGGCTGCCATCACTACAAGAAAAAGAGGACATAGAGACCGAATTTGAGATCGAATATTTTGGTCACTATTCAGTCTCTGATCTGAGACTGAATAGTGACTGAATATTTTCGGTCACTAATATTTTCATTAGTGACTGATTTATTTTCAGTCACTATCGATCTCAGATCAGAGACCGAATAATGTCTGAAATATTCAGTCTCAAAAATAGAGACCGAACTGTGACCAATAAAATTCGGTCACTAATACCCCTTTCTAAAATAAAAATATTGTGACTGAAGTAATTCAGTCACAATTCGGTCTCTAATTTTGAGACCGAATGGTGACCGCATTACTTC
This sequence comes from Colocasia esculenta, assembly GCA_014218235.1. Taxonomy (NCBI): domain Eukaryota; kingdom Viridiplantae; phylum Streptophyta; class Magnoliopsida; order Alismatales; family Araceae; genus Colocasia; species Colocasia esculenta. The sequence continues at coordinate 7,713 of JACBKR010002894.1, read as the reverse complement.
GGTCGCAGCGCAAACACGGGGTTAGGGACCGAACTCAATTCGGTCACAACGCGGTCACTGCGTTCCGCCCTTTTCCTTTTCTTCCCGCTCCTTTTTTCATCTCTCGCGCTTTCTCTCTTCTCTCTTCTCTCGCCACGCCGCCGGAGCTCCACCCCCGCTGCCGAGACGCTGCTGCTAGAGCTCCACCACCACTGCCGAGATGCCGCCGCCGGGACGCTGCCGGAGCTCCACTGCCGCTGCTGAGACGCCGCCGCCGGAGCTCAACCTCATCGCCGCCGGTAAGCTCTTTCTCTCTCTCTGTGCGTGTGTGTTGCTCTCTCTCTTCTCTTTCTCTCTGGGGGGAGGGCTGCCGTGGGGGGGGGGGAGACAGCTGGGGGTGGCGCGGTGGGAGGGGTGGGGGAGACAGCCAAGGGGTGCGCGGTTGGAGGAGACGGAGGAGAGGGGTGATGTGGGTGGGGCACTGGAAGGAGGGGGATGGGGCGAGACAGTGGGGGGGAGGGGTTTGGCGGGGGGGGGGGATAGACGGTGGGGCGGGGGGAGGAGACGGAGGGGTGGTAGGAGTCTGGGGGGCGGGAACTGACAGAGGAAGGGGAGGGGTAAATAGTGTGGGGAGGGGGGTTGAAGACGGTGGGGGGGGGGGAGAACGGAGGGAAGGGAGGGGTCTGGGGGGGCACTGGACAGGAGAGAGGGGTTTGGGGGGGGGGGAGACGTTTGGGGCACAGTGCGGGGGGGGGGGGGGGGGGGATTTCCGGGGCCGATCCAGGCCAATCCAAGCCAATCCGGCCAATTCTGGCCGATTCCAGCCAATCCCCGACCAGAATCAATCAGATCCGGAGAGTTAACCACCCACCTAGGATCTAGCCCGAATCACTGATAACCCGAGTACTGTGCAGGCCAAACTGCTGTAGAATCATCATGGAAACGTTACCCCAAAAATGGTTTGCGTGTCTCTCTCATGTATGAGCATACGAGGGAATTAAAGTATGAAACCTGCTGACCGCTTCATCAATTTACCTAGTCTTAAGCACCGAATGTGGAGTTGAATAGCTTAGCTACATGCTTGTTAACTCCTCTGCCATTCTCTTCTGCAGTAACACTAGAATCCAGAATATCATTTCTTTCCATCTACATTGAACCATTCCATTTTAGGGATTCCGCTCTTTTACATTTCTCACTGCATTGGACCATTACATTTTTAGATTTCTTCATCCCCTTCACATCTTCTCACTTAAATTTGATCACGCCTAAAAACACAGTTCGTATATGTAGAAAGAAATCTTTCTACTACATGTTTTCAAATCTACCTTCACCAAAGTGGCTACCTACTAGCTTTCAATGAAAATACAAAACTCTTTTATATCTAATCATTCCCTCACTCGTATAAAAAAAATGACATTTATTCAAATTTCCAAGTTTGTTTCTCTCCTGAATCCACTTAAATGATCATTATCTGTCCATTAAGGCATCAACCCCTCATCATCAATCAAGCTCCTGCCAAATTAAATATGATTCACGCACTTGTTTTCTAGAACATGTAATTCTACATTCACAAACAGTATGTACATGAAACAAAAGGCAAGTGGTCTATGTGTTAGGTCTGCATCTGATCCTATTAGATGTAATGTGATGCTTGGGCAAGTGCAGATTTTTAAAATTGGGAAACCGAACGAACCGTTGTACAACCTAGTCCCTCCCTCATGTTGGTTTAGTTTCATATGGTGGCATTTCTTTTTGAGCTTTACTCCAAAACACTACAAGAAAAAACAGAAATAGAGAACGAAATATTCGGTCTCTATTCGGTCCCTAAACAGCTCAGAGACCGAATAGGGACCGAATAGTGACCGAATATGTCGGTCAAAAACTTCTGGTCACAATCTGTGACCGACTAAATTCGGTCCCTATTCGGTCACTAAATAGCGACCGAATAGGGACCGAATAAGATCGGTCCCTATAGGGACAAAATAATTGGTCCCTATTCGGTCCCTACAAATCGGTCCCTATTAGGGACCGAATTATTCAGTCCTAGTTCGGTCCCTAAATAGGGACCGATCTTATTCGGTCCCCATTCGGTCCTAATTTTAGGACCGAATGGGGACCGAAAGATCGGTCCCTAAATAGGGACCTAGGGACCGAATATTCAGTCCCTATTCGGTCCCTAAAATAGGGTCCGAATAGGGACCGAATTATTTCGGTCCATAATCGGTCCCTATTTTTAATATATATTTTAAAATATATACATTTTTAGGAAAATAACCTGCTTAAATAAAATAATAATATCCACAACAATAATAATTGTCCACAATAAAATATCTACAACACAAAAATAATAAAAATATCCACAACAAAATAATAATAAAATGTCGACAACATCAACAATAATAAAAATATCCAGAACACAACAATAATAAAATGTCCACAACTCAGAATAATAAAATGTCCACAATAAGAATAAAAAATTCCACAACATCACAATAATATAATGCCAACAACAATAATAAAAATGTCTACAACAATAATAATAATGAGATGAAAATCACGATGCCTCGTCTTCGTCTTCATCTCGTGTTCTCCCACTCCACCTGATGAAGGAACCTACAATACATATATAACAATAATAAGTTAAAATTAAATACTATTATAAGCAATAACTTATTTTAGAAGCATAAATTAAATAAAACTATAAGCAATGGAGGTCAATTAGATGAGTATTTCTAATTTTGGACCCTGAACCGAATTCTTCATTTTTTAACTAAACTAACTTGGTTAAGACGACTGGCGCGTCGCGGTCAAACCGGTAGTCCGAATTGAACTATGTCAGTTTCCACAAGTCACACTCATCGGCCCGACCGTGCTGGAACAAACCGGAGGCCAATCGGAAGAGTATTCTAACATTGGACCCTCAAACCGAAGTTTTCATTTTTTAACTAAACTAACTTGGTTAAGACGACTTGGAGCGTCGAGGCCAAATCGGGAGTCCGAATTGAACTCCGTCAGTTTTCACAAGTAACACTCATCGGCTCGACCGTGCTGGAACAAACTGGAGGCCAATCGGATGAGTATTCTAATTTTGGTCCCTCAAACTGAAGTTTTTCATTTTTTAACTAAACTAACTTGGTTAAGACGACTTGGAGCGTCGAGGTCAAACCGGGAGTCCGAAGTGAACTCCGTCAGTTTTCACAAGTCACACTCATCGGTCCGACCGTGCTGGAACAAACCAGAGGCCAATCGGATGAGTATTTCTAATTTTGGTCCCTCAAATCGAAGTTTTTCATTTTTTAACTAAACTAACTTGGTTAAGACGACTTGGAGCGTCGAGGTCAAACGGGAGTCCGAATTGAACTCCGTCAGTTTCCACAAGTCACACTCATCGACCCGACCGTGCTGGAACAAACCGGAGGCCAATCGGATGAGTATTCTAATTTTGGTCCCTCAAACCGAATGTTCTCATTTTTTAACTAACTAACTTGGTTAAGACGACTTGGAGCGTCGAGGTCAAACCGGGAGTCCGAATTGAACTCCGTCAGTTTCCACAAGTCACATCATCGACCGACCGTGCTGGAACAAACCGGAGGCCAATCGGATGAGTATTTCTAATTTTAGTCCCTCAAACCGAAGTTTTTCATTTTTACTAAAAAACTAACTTGGTTTAGACGACTTGGAGCGTCGAGGTCAAAAGGGAGTCCGAAGTTAACTCCGTCAGTTTTCACAAGTCACACTCATCGGTCCGACCGTGTTGGAACAAACCGGAGGCCAATCGGATGAGTATTTCTAATTTTGGTCCTCAAACCGAAGTTTTTCATTTTTTAACTAAACTAACTTGGTTAAGACGACTAGAGCGTCGAGGTCAAACCGGAGTCCGAATTGAACTCCGTAAGTTTCCACAAGTCACACTCATCGACCCGACCGTGCTGAAACAAACTGGAGGCCAATTAGATGAGTATTTCTAATTTTGGACCCTGAAACCGAAGTTCTTCATTTTTTACCTAAACTAACTTTGTTAAGATGACTTGGCGCGTCGCGGTCAAACCGGGAGTCCGAATTGAACTATGTCAGTTTCCACAAGTCACACTCATCGCTCGACCGTGCTGGAACACCGAGAGGCCAATCGGAAGAGTATTTCTAACATTGGTCCCTCAAACCGAAGTTTTTCATTTTTTAACTAAACTACTTGGTTAAGACGACTTGGAGCGTCGAGGTCAAATCGGAGTCCGAATTGAACTCCGTCAGTTTCCACAAGTCACCTCATCGCTCGACCGTGCTGGAACAAACCGGAGGCAATCGGAGATTATTTCTATTTTGGTCCCTCAAACCGAAGTTTTCATTTTTTAACTAAACTAACTTGGTTAAGACGACTTGGAGCGTCGAGGTCAAACCGGGAGTCCGAAGTCAACTCCGTCAGTTTCCACAAGTCACACTCATCGGTCCGACCGTGCTGGACAAACCGGAGGCCAATCGTAGTATTTCTAATTTTGGTCCCTGAAATTGAAGTTTTTCATTTTTTAACTAAACTAACTTGTTTAAGACGTTGGAGCGTCGAGGTCAAACCGGATTCGAATTAACTCCGTCATTTTCCACAAGTCACACTCATCGGTCCGACCGTGCTGGAACAAACCGGAGGCCTATCGGATGAGTATTTCTAATTTTGGTCCCTCAAACCGAAGTTTTTCATTTTTTAACTAAACTAACTTGGTTAACGACTTGAGCGTCGAGGTCAACCGGGAGTCCGAATTGAACTCCGTCAGTTTCCACAAGTCACACTCATCGACCCGGCCGTGCTGGAACAAACCGGAGGCCAATCGGATGAGTATTTCTAATTTTGGGACCCTCAAACTGAAGTTCTTCATTTTTTAACTAAACTAACTTGGTTAAGACGACTTGAGCGTCGAGGTCAACCGGGAGTCCGAATTGAACTCCGTCAGTTTCCACAATTACACTCATCGGCCCGACCGTGCTGGAACAAACCGGAGGCCAATCGGAGAGTATTTCTAATTTTGGTCCCTCAAACCGAAGTTTTTCATTTTTTAACTAAACTAACTTGGTTAAGACGACTTGAAGCGTCGAGGTCAAACCGGGAGTCCGAATTGAACTCCGTCAGTTTCCACAAGTCACACTCATCGGCTCGACCTTGCTGGAATAACCGGAGGCCAATCGATGAGTATTTCTAATTTTGGTCCCTCAAATCGAAGTTTTTCATTTTTTAACTAACTAACTTGGTTAAGACGACTTGGAGCGTCGAGGTCAAACCGGAGTCCGAATTGAACTCCGTCAGTTTCACAAGTCACACTCATCGACCCGACCGTGCTGGAACAAACTGGAGGCCAATCGGATGAGTATTTCTAATTTTGGTCCCTCAAATCGAAGTATTTTCATTTTTTAACTAAACTAACTTGGTTAAGACGACTTGGAGCGTCGAGGTCAACCGGGAGTCCGAATTGAACTCCGTCAGTTTCCACAAGTCACATCACGACCCGACCGTGCTGGAACAAACCGGAGGCCAATCGGATGAGTATTTCTAATTTTGGTCCCTCAAACCGAAGTTTTCATTTTTAACTAAACTAACTTGGTTAAGACGACTTGGAGCGTCGAGGTCAACCGGAGTCCGAATTGAACTCCGTCAGTTTCCACAAGTCACACTCATCGACCCGACCGTGCTGGAACAAACCGGAGGCCAATTGGATGAGTATTTCTAATTTTGGTCCCTCAAACCGAAGTTTTTCATTTTTTAACTAAACTAACTTGGTTAAGACGACTTGGAGCGTCGAGGTCAAACCGGGAGTCCGAATTGAACTCCGTCAGTTTCCACAAGTCACACTCATCGACCCGACCGTGCTGGAACAAACTGGGGCCAATCGGATGAGTATTTCTAATTTTGGTCCCTCAAACTGAAGTTTTTCATTTTTTAACTAAACTAACTTGGTTAAGACGACTTGGAGCGTCGAGGTCAAACCGGAGTCCGAATTGAACTCCGTCAGTTTCCACAGTCACACTCATCGACCCGACCGTGCTGGAACAAACCGGAGGCCAATTGGATGAGTATTTCTAATTTTGGTCCCTCAAACCGAAGTTTTTCATTTTTTAACTAAACTAACTTGGTTAAGACGACTTGGAGCGTCGAGGTCAAACCGGGAGTCCGAATTGAACTCCGTCAGTTTCCACAAGTCACACTCATCGACCCGACCGTGCTGGAACAACCGGAGGCCAATCGGATGAGTATTTCTAATTTTGGTCCCTCAAACCGAAGTTTTTTCATTTTTTAACTAAACTAACTTGGTTAAGACGACTTGGAGCGTCGAGGTCAAACCGGGAGTCCGAATTGAACTCCGTCAGTTTCCACAAGTCACACTCATCGACCGACCGTGCTGGAACAAACCGGAGGCCAATCGGATGAGTATTTCTAATTTGGGTCCCTCAAACCGAAGTTTTTCATTTTTTAACTAAACTAACTTGTTAAGACGACTTGGAGCGTCGAGGTCAAACCGGGAGTCCGAATTGAACTCCGTCAGTTTCCACAAGTCACACTCATCGACCCGACCGTGCTGGAACAAACCGGAGGCCAATTGGATGAGTATTTCTAATTTTGGTCCCTCAAACCGAAGTTTTTTCATTTTTTAACTAAACTAACTTGGTTAAGACGACTTGGAGCGTCGAGGTCAAACCGGAGTCCGAATTAACTCCGTCAGTTTCCACAAGTCACACTCATCGCCCGACCGTGCTGGAACAAACCGAGGCCAATCGGATGAGTATTTCTAATTTTGGTCCCTCAACCGAAGTTTTTCATTTTTAACTAAACTAACTTGGTTAAACGACTTAGAGCGTCGAGGTCAAACCGGGAGTCCGAATAGAACTTCGTCAGTTCCCAACTAACTGGATGAGTATTTCTAATTTGAACCCCCACTACCTAAGTTCTCCCTTTTTTACTAACCTAACTCGCTTAACAAGAATTGTGCGTCGATCAACCCAAATTAAAGTTAACTAAGTTAACTAAGTTACTGTTAAAATTAAACCTCTGAAATAAAATAAATTTACTCACGTGAGGGGCGTTGCTGATGTCGATGTTGCTGCCTGTGGAGGAGGTGCTGCCTGTGGAGGAGGAATGTTGATCTGGGAGAAGGCCTGGGAGATAACCTGGGAGAGGGACTGGGAGAGCTGGGCCTGTAGTGCGTCGGTCACCTGCATCTGCATCTGGGCAGACGAGTCTCCATCGAATCCGTCAGACGAGACTCTAAGCCCGATATCCTACTGTCAATGAAGCCCATCAGCTGTCCTGGAGAAGTACCTGGAGTACCAACTCCTGCGTGGAATGCACTGGTCTGTGACCCTGAGCTGGATCCTCCAGATAACACCCAGCTCGTGTCGATGCTGTGCCCAAAACCATACATGGCCTTTCTTTGGGGCCCCAGATGCCGCAACCCATACCTCAGGATCTAACGGCGGCTGCTCGTCCTCCCCGACGTACTTCTCTGTCATTTGTTGGCTGTATGACTCCTGCAAGAAACCAGAAAAAACGATAGTAGTTAATATTCATATTAATGTGAAAATTAAATAGTGAATATCTTCTAAATACTTACTGCAACCACTCGGGCTCTATCGCTAATGTATACATCCGTTCCTTTTTTCTTGTGTGTTCTATCGAACACCTCGGAAAATGTCGGCTGCCTTTTTAGCTCCTTCTCCTATTTCACAAAAAAACATGACATAAATGAGTACCTTTAT
>JACBKR010002893.1:0-32192 GCA_014218235.1 Colocasia esculenta | reverse complement strand
AGGGACACAACTTGATGGAGAGGATTGAATCCACGACGATCAGACTTCAATATTGCTGGATCAACAGTTGGTTCAATCTCTGAACAGCAGGGTGAAGCAGAGCAGCAACAACACCCTCTTGTTCTTAGACTTTCTCTAGGGTTTTTGGTGGAAGCTGCTTCTGTACGAGATTACCTTAAAAACATAGCTTATATAGTGGTGTCCATATATGGAGAGATTGGTAGTTGGAACCACCATGTTTGGCAACTTAAACACTTTCCGTATCTAATGGTTTTTTTTTTCGTCTGTCGATAGCACTGGGTGCTCCTGTCAACAGGTGCTGACAGGCAGAGGATTGGGAGTTCGGGAGACAGTTTCCTATCAGTGGCTGTCGACAGGCGACACTGGTGCTGTCACAAGCACTCTTGTCCTGAGGTATGGCTTTCTAGCCTGTTTGTAGCTGTCGACAGGGGCCTTTCTGGCTGTCAACAGGTACCTATTTTTCTTGCTTTTCTTGATATTTTGAACCTTGTTTTGGTACATGTCTTGCATAGTATCTCACCTATATAAAGAACTTAGTTAGGGAGATATAATGATATATAAATGATCAATTAACATGTTTGTTTCATTTGCATTCCAGAGTCATTATCATCAAGTTTCATTACTTAACATGTATTAATTTTGTCCATGAAATGTTCATGCTCATCATCAAAATAAAGATGTGATTTGTTGGCTTAGCATTCAACATATGAGAACTCAACAGAAAATGTCTCACCCAAAGCAAGCAAGTGACAATGATGAATGTTTCTTTTATTTGGTTCAAGTTTGCCTTTTAATGGATTTGAACTTTTAGCAAATTCCATCAACGGATGGGTTTCCTAAAGGGAGAAGGCTTCCAACTTCGAGTTTGACTAGGATTCTCACGGACTCACCAATGCATGGATCCTAATTGTAGGTGGCAACAGGTACAACTAGCCCGACGGCCATGTGGGAATCCACAGTTAGCGGGGACTTATGGAGGCCCTCAAGTGAGTTCTCTAGTCAGGACAAGGAATATGTGGCCGAGAGAGCTGGCGTCGCCGAGGAGGACAACCTAAACTATAATATGAAAATATGTATGCGCCCTATGTGCACTGGAGTGCATGCAAGAATCTAACCTAAAACTAACAAATAGAAAATCAGGCCAACCTGCTCTCGAAAGAAGAAGGTAATGATCAACCTGTCGCGACCTTGATCGCGAGAGGAAGCGCGTCGCGTTCCTCTTCGCAGTGGACAGAGATCAAGTGGGACCTGATTATGCACAAAATTCAAACAATCCTAGAGCATAGATAACTGACAGACTCTTATAAGTATGGATCAGGCACAAAACAACTCAAATCATGGATGGAGTGCTCAAAATAACCTAGAAAACTTAGAACATATGGATTCAGAAGAACTGACCTGATCGCGATGACCTCCCTGTCACCTCCCAGGTAGCGACGGCATTCACATCGCCTTCTTACCCAGTGCAATAGAACTTAAAACACAGTGAAATAAAATGGAAAAATGTGGACTCTAACAAAACCACACACATAGAAGATTGAAAAAGGCAGGGGAAGATAGAAACAGGCACGATAAGCACTAGAAGTGCCACCGTGATCGCCAAAAGGTGTAATCACGGGATTTTCTCCCCAAATAAAGATGATAAAAAAAATAAAGAAAAGGACTGTGATCGCCACCAAAGTAGTTGCAAAAATGAAGAACAAATGCTAACTACCTTGGAAATATGAAGAACAGTGCAGAAGAATACCTGGTCCTGTGAACACGACGCGCAAGTCATCGCCTTATGAAGAACGCGACAAGGAGGACGCCGCCTTCTGGTTCTCTGAACGCGACATGCAAGCCATCGCCTTCTTGAGATCGTGACCAGGTGTGTGTCGCCTTCTGCAACAGAGGATGAAGACTATGGGTTCTGATTCTTCCTACTCCTCAGCCGACCAATGGGCAAGAGCCTCATGCCTGAGATGTCTTCTTCAACCTGCCAAGAACATCAAAACAATAAAAAACCCATTAGAAAATCGTTTGGTGTAGAATCTATCCCAAAATAATGAAAGACATGAAGAAATTGGGGGAAACTCACGTGCGGTGGTGTTCTAACCCCTTTGGGTGATTAAAATAGGTTTGTGTGGAGTGTTCTAATGCAAATCTACGAAAATAAGTGAAGCTAAGCATGCATGTATGAAGGAAAAAGTGTGAAGAATAGGAGAGAGGAGCATAGAGGGGAAGAAATCGCTCTGGGGGGCACTTCCTGGTCGTCTGGAGGGTGAGAGGTCTTCTGGGGATTCATAGCTCTCTGGGAGAGGATGAAGCAGACGCCGACCTTCCCCTAAACCATCCCCTATTGATAGTTTTATAGGTGATTATTCCTAAACGGGGTGGGAATGGAATAATGAGTTGGAGTCCGAGTTTTGGTAATTGTGCTTGTGCAAGGAGAGTCAGAACGTGGCAAGGAGTCTCTAAAGAAGGTCTCCTCCAAGTTTGGAAGGATTTGGAGATCTCTAGACCCACCAAAAGATGGATTATTCATGAATAGCAAGGGTCCAAGTGGGAAAAGGAAAGCCACGTTGCATGGTTCTGTGAAGGAAACCAGAACGCGACAGGCTCTATGTCGTTACTAGGTAGCGATGCCTCGATTCGTCCCCTTCCATAGAATAAGTCTTTAAGAATTTTTGGCGAATTTTCAAGGAATTAAAAGGCCAAATTAGAATGCGACGTATCGAGGTGTCACCTTCTTAGGAAGATCGATCATGGTCCTGGAGGGAATCGTTGTAGGCATGAATGCGACATTGAAAGTGTCTCCTTCTGAATATGAACATGACATGTATATTGTTGCCTTCATGATCTTTCAGCATATGACTTAATTAAGTGTCTGATCTCCTTGCATGGGTATCGGATTGGCACACAGTTTGTGGTGTTGGACTCCCAACTCAGAGAGCTACGTGATGATGATGAAGATTGATTGATTTGACCAGGAAGAGCCCACCAGGGTGATTAACTAATAAGAAGATGCCATGATCGGATAAAGCCAGCTTGGCGATGATGAGCCAACGTGGGGCATCAATGATGTGACAAGGAATTTGGCTCAGCTTATGGGCCAGAAATGGGTGTCTACAAGTCTTTCATACCAAGCTCTTGGAGCTTGTTTTAGACCATATAATACTTTCTTTAAACGGAAAACATGATTTGAATACTGATAACAACACAATTTTTCGTGTTAAATTTCAAACATATAGTTAATTTTAGACATCTTTTGTCGGTAAATAGTGTGCAGTTTGATTTTAATTTTCATTTCACCCATAAATAAGTTTTTGAACATATTAGGTTAGAATACACATGATTAGATTTTTCATTCAGTAAGTCATAGATTGACTAATTAGGTTCACTTTGGAAATAAAAGATATTTTGTAAATAAATTTTGGTAAAATACTATTTTGTAAATATTCTTTAAATAGATTTTGGTTTGTTAATAAATAAATTTTATAAATATCTCACTCAATCCCATTAAATAAACATTTTTACCCTACCACCACCATTATGCCACATACCCCCTCCCCTAAAATTCATTTTACCATTTCTCTCATCTCACCGGATCATGACACATACCCCTCCCAATTTTATATTTTAATAATGACCTTTTACCCTACCCAACCCCATCTAATCCGGTTAAATTTTTATTATTTTCTTTTTCTTCCCCAGCAGAAGCTGCTGGAAGACCTCTGGTGATGGAGCTCCGGAGGCGGCTGGGTGTGAAGGCGGCCAGAGCTTGGCACGGTGGGCCTGCAACTTGGTGGCTGGAAGCTGGGGTGTGGAGCGGTTGTGTGTGCTGGGTGTGTGCGCATGAGGCTGGGGCAGGAGGCGTCCGATGGTGCAGCCCAGGCAGGTGTGTGCTGTCGAAAGCAGCAGGTGTGCTGGCGCGATGGGGGCTGGCCAAGGATGGAGCTGGAGAGCCCGGATCGTGAGGATGCTGGCGCATGCGATGGAGGCGGGAAGCAGATGGATCCCTGCTATGGTGAAGGCTTGGAGGCGATGGGCTGGTGTGAGATGGACCTAGAAGCAGGTGATGGCTGGGCCTTGTGGGCTGGCCATTTGAAGGCGCTAAAGCGGCTCCAGTTTGAGGGCTGGTGCATGCGCAAGAGCTGGGCGATTCGGCGATCTGCTGGGCGACTGGGTTTAGGCGCTCAGCGAGGGCTTATGTGGTTCAGGCAAGGGCTGTGAGGTGGCCAGCCAGGCCAGGGGCGATTCGAGCTCTGCTGTGTGGTGTGAAGACCCGTGCGAGGCGACTAGCATGTGAGCTGGCTGGTACGTGCTGGTGCAGAGGAAGCAGAAGGCCTGAGACGCCTATAAAGGGACCCCAAGGCCCTCAGCACGGGGTTCAAGTTTTTTTCAGATTTCTAGTTTTCTGTTCTTCCATAGCCAGTTTGGGTGTGGAGATTTTTAGGATTTCTAGCTTTTATTTCTTCTGTAGTTTTCTTTCAGCAGTGAGGGTTCGACGAGTTGGAGAGTTTAGGAATTCTTAGTTTCCCTTTTCCGTTTAAGCAACAGAGCAGGGGAGGGAGTTCAGATCAGAGTTCAATTTTTTTTCATGTTCTTCTTTCTTTCTTCTGTTCAGCAATTGGGGTTCGACTGTTAGAGTTTATGTTTTTCTTCCTTCTGTAAGCATTTCATTTAGCAATTGGAGGATTGTTCTGTTGTTCAGATTGGGGCTTGGTTAATTCAATTTTTGGAGTTTTCAGCATTGTGGGAGGGCGACAAAAATTTCTTTTGATTTTTGTTCTTCCTTATGTTCTTTTGCTTCCGGAGGGCGATTGCGTTTATGTTCCATTTCTTTGCTAGTTCGATCTAGTATTCTCCTTTCGTTTGTGTTATGTGAAGACATCCGGGAGGTCTTCAGCAGCAAGGGTTTGGCATCCAGGGAGTTCGGTTGCAGCATTTGGAGATTTGTTTAGTTTTTTTTTTTCTCTTGTTGTTGGTAGTTTCTGGGAGGAGAATTTACGTCTCATTTCTTCTGTGTTAGAGTTCGAACCAGACGGATGTTATTTCCATTTCTTTGTGTTCTTTCATTTCCTCTGTGTTAAAAGAGTTTAATTCTGAGTAGTTTATTTCAATTTCTTCTGTTCTTCTGCAATCCAACGGCGTTTATTTCAGTTCATCCGAATTTTCTTTCTTCTATGTGAATGTGAAAGTTGTGACAATTGTGAGAGATGTGAGAGATTGAGGGCTGTTAGTTATATCCATCTAATTTCTCATTTCTTTTGTTTGGAGTTTTTCGATTTCTTCTTCTATGTGAACTTTGCCATTTTGTCTGTGCTAGAGAGTGATACAGTGGAGTTGGACTGTTCTATTTCTTTTGTCTTTTGTGAGAATGGACTGGTTGTGCTGAGGGAGGGCGATCCAGTGATTGCTTCCTTCTTGGTTCAACGGCTTCTAGAGGGGTTCCAGAAGTTTACTTACGTAGTTTCGATTTATAGATGAGTCATGAGTTTAGTTCTTGTTGCAGCAGAGATAGTTCTGAATTCATGAGGGATTCCGGAGTTTCTTAGTATTCTTAATTTGTTCTCATTTCTGTTCTTCATAGCCTGAGAATTTCAATTTAGCAATAGTAAATTTTTGTTTGCATCAGTAAATTCCTGTTTCTTAATTTCTATTTGATCCCTTGAGCTGTGAGGGTACAGTGATATCATATCACTTTCATTTTCAATTCCAGTTGTTATTCCATTAAGATTGACATGTCGAGTGTGAGGGATTTGATTGATGCAATTTACAGAGTTAATTCTCATGAAGTGTGATTTTAGTTCAGAGTGTCTGTTAGAATGATTTCAAGTTAAAGTAGTTTAAATCAAGTTCTATTCGGCCTCTCCGTGGAAATGACCTGTGCTCACCACCATGCTAGTTCTTCTTTATGATTTTATGTTTCTGAGACAGTTTAGAAGAAGTGCGCATATTGACTTGTGCGAGGAACTTTGGACAACGAAAATACACAGTCAACTATGTCGCGCGTTTAGATACTTAGTATCTTCAAAGCCTAGTGGTTGCTCAACATAGAATTCTTCTTTTATAAAACCCTTTAGAAATGCACTCTTGACATCCATCTAAAATAAGTTGATATTAAGGGAGCATGCATAAGCTAATAAAATTGTAATTGCCTCTAATTTAGCAACTGGGGCATATGTTTCATCGAAATCAATGCCTTTCTCTCGATAGTATCCTTATGCTACCAGTCTTGCTTTATTCCTTGTGATCACTCTTGATTCATCCATTTTGTTTCTGAAGACCCATATGGTCCTAATAACTGGATGGTTAGAAGGTCTGGGAACAAGTGTCCAGACTTGGCTGCGTTGGAATTGGTTAAGTTCCTCTTGCATAGCTAGGATCCAAGATTCATCTGCCAGTGCATCATTGATTGTTTTAGGCTCTATTTGAGAAACAAAAGCAGTAAAGTCACAGGGAATGGTCATACCTCGTGTCCTTCCCTTGTCTTGAGGATCACCTATTATATTTTCTTTTGGATGATCTTTGTGATGCCTAAATCTTTTAGGTAGTCTTTCCTGTGTATCTTCTTGTTGTTGAAGTTGTTCTAGAGGAGGATCTCCTTTATCTTCTTCCTTTTCATCAAGTGAAGCTTGTTCCAGATCCCTGCACAATTCTTCAATAATATCTTCTTCTTCTATTTTCTTAATAGAAGGATTAGTTTCATCAAATAAAATATGAACCGATTGTTCTATAGTTAGAGTTCTTCTATTAAACACTTTATAACCTATAGGTTCTGAAGTGTATCCTAACAGGAAACCTTCATCACTTTTAGCATCTAATTTACCTAGATTGTCTTTACCATTATTTAAAATGAAACACTAACAATCAATAGGTTGGAGATATCTGATGTTTGGCTTCTTTTCCTTGTAGAGTTCATAAGATGTCTTCTTCAGGATAGGTCTAATCATACACCGGTTGATAATGTAGCAGGCTGTGTTGACTGCCCAGAAGTACTTTGGTAGATTATATTCTGTAAGCATTGTCCTAGCCATGTCCAACAGTGTTCTATTCTTCCTTTCTGCTACTCTATTTTGTTGAGGTGTTCTTGGTACAAGAAGTTGTGTTCAATGCCATTTTCTTCACAGAATCTGATAAATTCTTCATTCATGAATTCTCCACCATGATCAGATAAAATACTAGTTATTTGAAATTTCTGGTTCTTCTGTACTAACTTACTAAACATCATAAAGGCTGAGAATGTTTCTAATTTGGCTTCTAAAAATGATACCCAAGTGTACCTTGAGTAATCATCCATGATCACATAGCCATAAACCTTTCCTCCAAAACTGACTGTCCTCATTGGTCCAAATAAGTCTATATGAATGAGTTCTAAAGGTTTGGAAGTTGTTACCACTGTTTTGGACTGATATGAAGTCTTAGTCTGCTTTCCTTTTGCACATGCTGTACAGATTCCAGATTTCTTTAACTTTAGCTTCAGAAGACCTTCCACTAAATCATGCTTGATTAGTTTCTTGATCACTGACGTACTAGCATGTCTTAACCTTCTGTGCCACAGATTAGTTTCTTCACTCTTTGTGGTTGCAAGTCATAGATTGACTTATTTTAATTTTGCTAATTGTAGAGTGTAATGATTTTAAGAATTCGAGCTTCGAACACTATTTTTCCATCCTTTTCTATTATACACTTATCATTCTAAAATTTGACTAAGTGACCTTTGTCACAATGTTGACTGATGCTAATCAGATTGTGCTTTAGACCTTCTACATACATAACATCTTCAATCAAATCTTTTTCTTTTGATCCTATGGTTCCACAACCTAAAACTTTTCCTTTTCCATTATCTCCATATGTAACTTGACCAATTTCATCTCTAAAGCTTGTGAGTAGTTTTATGTCACCTGTCATATGCCTTGAGCATTCGCTATCCAAATACCATTTGGATGCTCTTAGGCGACCCTACAAACAGAATTAAGCTTTAATTTTTGGTACCTAAATTTTCTTGGGTCCTTGATGGTTAGTCTTTGGAATCCAGTGCAAGTGTCTGATTTTGCAAGTGCTGATCATGTGTGCTAATTTATTATAATGACTACAATACAGATCACATGTATTCTTTGTATGTGTAGTCTGATTCGATTCTATTTTTTGTTTATAGACATATTGATTAACTTTTATGGGATTTTTAATCTCCTTTTCTTTCACAATTTTGGAGTTGGATATTTTTTAGGATAGATGATTTTTTCTTCATTTACTGGAGGTATGCAACCTACTCTATATTTCTTTTTGCCTGTTCGAGCACCTTTTAATTTTACAACTAATGATGTTTTACAACTGGTAAGTTTGTCTATAGTTGTTTTTAGATAAATATTTTCCTTCATCTTGTAGTTCTTTTAGATTTTCTTCAAGTTCCATAAGTCTTGTGTTTTTTATTTTTAGATCTTCACACAGTAGTTCATTAGATCTTTTTTTTTGTCTTAACTTTTCTACTTTAGTTTTTAGAGAAGTGTTGGATTTTTCTTGATTTAGTAGATTTATCTTGACTATTTTCATTTGTTGAACTGCTGTTTTATATTTGTCATACAATTAATTGAATGCATTTTCTGATTATTCAAATCAGATTCTGAATATGAAGTAAAAGATGTTTCAGAGTTTACCTGATCTAGTCCTGCCATGATGGCTAGATTGACTTGTTCTTCTTCTTCTGATTCTGAACTTGAGGAATTTGAAGTTGTAGCTTCTTCATTATCACAGGTTACGCCATAGCCTTCTTCTTGTATTTTCTGAATCTTCTTTCTTTTCCTTTCTTCTTATCAAACTTTTCAGCAGGTTCTTTCTTCTTAAGCTTTGGACATTCTGACTTGTAGTGTCCAGGCTGATTGCATTCATAGCAAGTTGGCTCCTTCTTCTTTTCCTTTTTCAAGTATTTCTTTGAGACAAATTTATTTTTCTTTGCAAGAATTCGTTGAAGCTTTCTTGACAGCATGGCTTTATCATCACTGCCATCTGATTTTTCCTTTGACTCTTCAGAGGAGGAGGAGTCTACAACTTTCAAAGCATTTGGCATTTTATTTTTCGAAGTGCTTTAAAAAATCATTCCATGTTTATTTCATGGGCCATAAGTGAACCAATTAGTTTATCAATGGGAAGTTTTGTTAGATCATGAGCTTCCTCTATAGCAGTGACCATAGGGGTCCAAGAGAGAGTTAATGATCTAAGTATTTTCTTGACAGTTTCTTCATCAAAAAGAGTTTTTCTAAGAGAGCTTAGACCAACTACTATGTTTGAAAATCTATTGTACATTTGAGTAATATTTTCATTTGGAAGCATTTTAAGTTGTTCATATTGTGAAACAAGAATGTCAATTCTAGTTTGCTTAACTTTGTCTATTCTATCATATGTTACTTGCAATTTATCCCACATTTCTTTCGCAGATTTGCATGCTGATAATCTATTGAATTCTCTTTTTAATAAGGCACAACATAGATAATTTCTAGCTTTAATGTTTAGAGATAATTTAACCTTATTAGCTACTATAATTACAGTAGTACCTTCAGCAGGAACAATAATGAAATCACCTTGTTCTATTACCTGCCACAGATCAAAGTCTATGCCTCTGATGAAGCATTTCGTTCTCATCTTCCAGTATTGGTAGTCCTCACCATCAAAGAATGGTGGTCTGGTAACTGACTGACCTTCATAGTTGTGGGCTACAACTACCATCTCTTCTCAAATCTTTCAATTCTTCTGAGAAGACCTCGCTCTGATAACACTTGTTGGATCGAAATGGCACTAATGATGTCCTAGAGGGGGGTGAATAGGACTACTTGACCTTTTAAAATTTTATCTGAAATTAGTCAACACTAAAATAGTATTGTTAGTGTTAAGTGTAGTGTGTGATTCAAGTGTGAATTGGCGGAAACAATCACACAATTGCACAATAATTTTATCCTGGTTCGGCCCTTCCCACATGAAACTCCTATGTCCAGTCCTCAAGCAAACCACTTGATATTTCACTAACTGCCAAGAATACTTGGCCTTCTCTCACCTTGAGAGGTATTACAATCCCACTTGCTCATAAGCAAGTCTTCCCTTAACCAAGGGGCACAAGGACTATCTGTACTTGTAGATCTTCCCTTCATAGGAGGGGTACAACAGGATATAAACCACCTACGGGTTACCTTACACAGAAGTATGAATGCTTGTGTGTCTGCTCAATAACAATGAGCAAACACAAAAATTCTGAAAGAAAAACAGATGAGAGTGGAACTCAATTTCTTTCTGAAGTAAAGAGGTGGACTGAAGAAGATCTAAATTGCAGTAGTCCACCAAGCGAAGAAGACTTCAAATTGCAGAAGGAGAGTAGAAGTCTAAGACTGAGGAGTGGCTCTCTTGTCTTTGAGTGGCTCTTCTGGCTTTCGGATGAGAGTGAAGTGTAGGCTTCTATGTCTTCTAAGTATGTTACACTATATGTCTTCTCATGTGAATCTTTAATTCTATGTGTATGTGTATCCAAGCTTCGGCTTCATATATATAATAGCCGTTGATATAACCTTTGATTTTTGCCCATTTGATTTTTGGCCATTGGAAGCTAGCCGTTTGAAGGAGATAGCCGTTGAGAGGAACCTTTGATGTTCTTAGGTTTGCCCATCAAATCTTTAGCTCCATGAGTCCCAACGTCTTTAGGCTATATGTTATAGCTTCATGCTTGAAGGGCTCTCTTATGATTGTTCTGCAGGTTCCATGCTTGGTGCAGAGATTTAGCCATTCTTCATTAAATGTTCTGCAAACTTCAAAGGACAAGATAGAAGCAATGCCTCCATGCATGCTTTCGGAGGAGGTAAGATAATGGATAAAATATGAAAATATTCAGACACAAGTTCAGAACATTTACGAATGAGCAGTCAGTTGCACACGTTTTCCTTTTGAAAGTCATGGTATATCTGATAGTAGCAAGTAGGTTATGACAGATAGCCCATTATACTTATCAGGCATTAAATTTTTGACCATTTATCAA
The DNA here is from genome assembly GCA_014218235.1 of Colocasia esculenta. Taxonomy (NCBI): domain Eukaryota; kingdom Viridiplantae; phylum Streptophyta; class Magnoliopsida; order Alismatales; family Araceae; genus Colocasia; species Colocasia esculenta. Next base: position 21,172 of record JACBKR010002893.1, on the reverse strand, counting down.
CCAGAGATCAGCTTATGTTCCTGTCAGTAAAAGGGATAGCAAATACCTTATATATATATATATATATATATATATATATATATATATATATTACAGATCTTAAAAGAGATACTTGCTCAGATAAAAATATATTTGAATAAATATTTTTCCTGCCAAAAGGATAATTGAAATTTTTACTAAGAGAAGATTTTAAGGGAACTGTCTCAAAGTGAAAGATATTTTAATGAAGAGTTTATGATGTATGTTAACTAGTACTTACTAATAGATGTTTGAATTCACAACTAAGTACAGATAAACAATTGACAGGAGATACTTCCACTTTTATAAGTTGGAGTAAGACAGTAATAGAGACAATAAACTTCGACTTCAGGAGGAATACAAGTACTTCGACTTCATTGAAGTTGGAGTGAGAAAGCAATGACTTCGACTTCTTTGGGAAGTTAGAGTGCCAACAAATAGATAGCGGACTTCCACTTATATGAAGTCGGAGTATGCCCAACTTCAACTTTTAATGAGTCGGAGTTTCTTCAGACTCTGACTTTCCAGATGTCGGAGTAAGGCTTAATAGATAATCAATCGATACAATACTTCGACTTCCAAGGAGTCGAAGTTCTACCAGACTTCGACTTTTTAGGAGTTAGAGTACTACCAGACATCGACTTTTCAAGAGTCGGAGTGCATTAGATTGTTCATCAATTTGAAGCATTACTTCGACTTTTCAAGAGTCGGAGTCAGACTCAGTGTGATATATAGTATACACTAGGGACTTAGAAAAATGTTCGCTGTGATGATGCTTAGGTTCTGTGTAGGCTATTTCCATAAATAGTAAAGGCGAAAAGAAATATTAAAAGATTTTGTCATAACAAAAATTATTGTGATAGATATTTTAGTAAACAAAGAGATAGAAAAAAAGAGTTGCTCAACAAATAGAATAATGTGATTTCGCTATAATTGCTGATAGAACTTCTGCATTATCTATAGATGACAAAAGAAACATGTCCCTAAACTATAAAGCCAAGAATTTGTTGAGCAACTAACCCCTAAGAAAATTATTTAAGATTTTAAATTATTTTAAAATGGTGATTTTTCTATGACAAAACCTTTTAAAAGACTTTCTACAAACTAAATATACTCATATATATACAACAGAAAATATTTTGAACAAACACTATCTCGAAAAATTTTCGAAGTCTACAGACTACTCTATGTATCACACTGAATCCGACTGTGGACTCTGACTCTAGAAAATCGAAGTGGACTTTCCTTGGACAATCTTATGCTCTATTTGTTAAGAAGTCGAATCCTAGACTCCGACTTTGAAAAGTCAAAGTAGGATATCATATTCGAAGTTCCCTCTCTGACTTCCAAAAGTCAAAGTCTACTCTTCTACTCCATGAAGTCGAATGAGTTCACTCCAACATTATGAAGTCAAATTCCTTCTGAGATTTCTGTAGAGTCGAATGCTAATCTATTCATGTTATCTTAGACTCCGACTTCAGAAAGTCGAATTGCATTTCTTTTTGTCTCTGACTTCTCTGACAACTTCTGTACTTCAATTTTTTTTTATGCAAATACTAATTTTATGGTCTCATAAAATGTTGATTGTTTGGTATCACATTTGCTTAATGATATCTTCTATAGAACACATAGCATTTGTATATCATTCAAATTTTACCTGTCATGAAATTATTATTTAAAATATATTCTGACAGATAGGATATATTGTACTCAAAACAACCACAGAAAATTATCTATAATAATGTCTGAAACATTTATTCAAATTGGTCTCTTGATTTATGTGAAAAGTTCAAGCTTTCTTTTCGTTCAGGAGATGTCTTGCAAATTAATGCCTTTAGGCGCTTGGTGTATCTGACAGAGGCTCACCTACCACTGTCAGAACTTCACCTTACCTTCTGTTACAACTGTCTGTCTGTATTTATTTTGCCTTGAACTTGTGTCTCTCCGAGTTTCTATACTTTTATATATCTCTAACTCACCTACCTTAGAAAGTATGGAGGTATCTTATCTTTTGTCTTGTCCTTGTTGCAGATCATTTATTATGCACGTTTTCAGCATAGAACTTTCACAGAACATTAATTGAGGATTGACCTCTAAGCTGAGAAGCTACAAGCATGGTCTGAAGCCATTGGAAAGCTAAAAAGGCTGAAGGACTAATGGATAACATCTTCAACCAGCATCCATAGGATCCAAGGTCTCTCCTCAAACGGCCAGATCTCTAACGGACACTTTCAAACGGATACTTTCTTCTGAAGCATATATAGAAGCCGAAGTTTGAATGAGAGACGCACAACACTTAGAGTGTGAAAACCTGCTAGCAACTGTTTCAACTCTCTTCTGCCTTCTGTTAGCAAGAGCTTCTACAAGTCTTCTCCTGAGCTGCAAGATTGAGAGCCCCTACAATTCAGAAAATTCTCCAAGCTCTCCTCTTCACTGAAGTCTTGTCGTTTTGGTGGAATTTGCAATTTGATATTTTTCCTGCGGTCCCAACCAATGTTTTATGCTGAACCTTATATACATCAACTTAACAGTAGCAGAGTTTCAATCAAGTCCATTCGCCAATAACAAGGGAAGCGCAAAAGATAAGGCTCAACCTTAATTTACTTCACAATTACACACCATTAGAGCATGGAACAATGTACAAGGTAAATAACATACCTAGCATGATATCTAACCATTTTCACATGCAATTATCACATTTATTTACACATTTAGCTTGCTGTTTTAATGTAAATAAATCACGATTACACATGGTATCACATTTTCACATACTAACACTTTCATATTACACTATCACATGCTCATATTTCACATTGCATAATTCACATATTCACATTCACATATTTACACTTTTTACACTAGTTGTCGTGACACATAGTCCAAACCACCACTAGAAGGACACACATATTCACATACACATATTTGTCACCTAGCAACACAGTGACGAATCTTGGTTAACTGTGCAGAACCCGGAGAAGCACTCTCCACCCTAATCAGTGGTACTTGTCCACCTCTAGGATTTCATCCTAATGCCCATAGGATATCACACACATTGAACTTTCCCATAGGGACTTTACTATAGTATGGTTCCACAGCCCTCTATGGTAGCAGTGTCACTATTGGCACAATTACACATTAAGCACTTTATCACATTCAATTACATTATTCACATGCACTATTCACTTCATTCTCATGCACTTAACACACACATGCTTCAGTTTATAGAATTCAATCTTACTGTTTCACATTGATAAATGATCATAACAAAGCCCTAATCATGCTGCTAATCACAGAATTCTACAGATTAAATTTAAACATGCTCATCATGGTTAGTTATCACTATTAAACCAATAACCGTACCTAATATTATCAAAATAGCATGAAACTTTTACCACAAGCTTCACATAGGTCATATGTCACATACCTAATTTTTCATATTTTTTGGAATAGTAAATCAAATTTTACAATTTAAAAAAGATTTCAGGCATATCAATACAGTCGATTCTAACAGTTTAGAAATCTGAAATCAGTCAACATACCATCATGGAATATTTATGAACCCTAATATACAATGGATCTAATTAATCAGGAATTATCATGGTCAAGTCAAGCTCATTATCCCATTACAGAAATTTTAATAAATAAAATTAATTTCAAAAATTCGACACCTCCACATGACATGACCTACTGACTGTACCTGACCACATATAAATTTTCCAGCATGCATAAGTACTCAAAAATTTGACAAACACTTCATAAAGATCAAAACAGTCTCACTGCAAACCCTGAAGAACTTGACGGCGCCGAGGTTGCGGCCAACATGGGTTAACAACACATGATGTTGCCGTTAACTCTGGATCTTAATGGCAGCAAGCTGGCCATTAAGTTCCTGTCTATAGAAGTGCAGACTGAATGCATAAAACTTGACGAATGGGGGGGTTCCAGGACACGAGGAAAAATCCCATAAAATCCTAGGACCTAGAGGACATGGGTAGGGATGATATCCCTCAATCACTTGCTTCAGAAAAATTGTCAAAGGGGATTAAATTTGCCGATGATGCTCTCCTCGTCCAAGCCAAGAAGCGCCCAAATCTCTTACCAAACCTGTTTCTGTGTCGATCCAGGTTGCACACCGGAGTCGGGGAAGTCTCGCCAAAGTCCGAGCCTCTCCCATTCGATGCAGATCGCCAAGAGAACTATCCAATCACCGGATCGAAGTCGCCAAAGATCAATTTTCGCACTGAAAGTTCTAGGGTTTCTCAAAGGCCAAAAGACTTAATCCGGCTGAAATTGGGTGTTTATACAAGCTAAGGGGGTCGAGATATGCGTTTAGGTTAGAATCCTACCGTTGTAAGGTAGTTTCCAAAACCGGGACCAAAGGAAACACGGCCGTTAATCTAAAACTGCAACAATTTTTTGGAAATAAACGGCCATATTGCCACCGTTTACTGGGAATTAGCGTCCATCGATCTGGACGTCGACTGCCCATAAACGTCCACACATGTTGACGTTAAATAGCCTTTCGGCTAGAACACAGAAATGTCAAATAGCATATATACACTATATATATACATGCAATATGTACTGTATAATTTAAACACCATATGTACAATTAAATAAAAGCACATATACATGAATAAACAAATATATACATATGTACAACATCATTTAAATATAGTATGTACAGAAATAAATATTTACATATATATACATATACACATAATTATATACACAAAGCAACTAATCACCATATGACAAAGTCCAAATGAAAGAAAAAAGTTCGAGGGCCTTACACCCTTTCCCCCTTAAAGAAACTTCGTCCTCAAAGTTAGAACGAAACTAATCAAACAAGTAGGGATACTTCTTCATCATAGCATCCTCAAGCTCCCACGTAGCCTCCTCCCAAGAGAAGTTCCGCCAAAGCACCTTTACGGACGCAATACTCTTGTTCCTAAGGTATTGAACCTTCTGATCAAGGATAGCTATGGGTTGCTAAATATACGACAAGTCTAGCTGAATCTCCACTGGATCATCACTAATAACATGAGACAGGTCTCGCACATACCTCCTGAGCATAGATACGTGGAAAACGGGATGCACACTCGCTAGTGCTGGGGGTAAGGCTAGCTCATATGCCATGTTGCCCATCCGCCTAAGAATCTCAAACGAACTAATGAATCTAGGACTCAACTTGCTATGTCTGCCAACCCTGACAACACCTCATGTAGGTGAAACCTTAAGGAATACATGCTCGCCCACCACGAACTCCAAATCCTACCTACTGTTGTTGGCGTAGCTCTTCTACCTATCCTGCATCGCAACCAACCCTTGCCTGATAAGTTGAATCTTATCTGAAGTCTCCTGCACTAACTCTGGTCCTATCAACTACCTATCACCTCTCTCCTCCCAGCATAAAGGAGATCTATAGGGCCTCCCATACAAAACCTCAAATAGAGCCATGCCAATACTCGCATGAAAACTGTTGTTTTATGCAAACTCCATGAGAGGCAAATGAAGCTCCCAATCACCCTTCCAATCCAGCACACATGCTCTCAACATATCCTCGAGTGTCTGGATAGTCCTCTCAGGTTGTCCATCAGTCTGGGGATGGAACGCCAAACTAAGCTTCAGTTGAGAACCTAATACCTCCTGAAGACTGTGCCACAACCTCGAAGTAAACCTTGGATCACGATCTGAAATAATCGACTTCGGTATGCCATGCAACCTTACAATGATACTAACATACAACCTAGCCAAACTCTCCACTAACTGCTTCTTCATCATAGGCAAGAAATGAGCCATCTTGGAGAAACGATCAACAATCACCCAAATCAAGTCATTGCCCTTCACTGATCTGGGCAAGATTGCTTCCCAATTCCATACTGGGATCTCCATCTTCTGCATAAGACCAGATGGTTGCCGACGCTCAGCCTTCACTTTCTGGCATACTAATCACCTGGATACAAATTCCGCTATATCCTTCTTCATGCCAGAGCACTAGAATAATCTCTTCAAATCCTGGTACATCTTGGTGTTACCTGGATGAATAGAGAACCTCGACTTATGAGCTTCTGCTAGAACATGCTCATAGACATCCACGATATCGGGAACACAAACTCGATGATGAAATCTAATCACACCATCCTCATCTTGAGCAATTCCCGCCTTGCCCACCTTCTCCTGGAGTCTAGGGTCGGCCTTCTGTTGCTCAATCACCTCAACTAGAACAGTGGATTGAATGGACAACTGAGCCACGAAAGCCTGACATAACTGTGGCTCTAACTCAGTCATCGCACATGCAGCATCCTCCAACATCTTCCAATCCTGCTAGAGCAAAGACCTCTTCCTGCTAAGAGCATCTACCACAACATTCGCCTTCCCTGGATGATACTGAAGCTCGAAGTTGTAGTCCTTAAGGAATTCAATCTATCTCATCTGCCTCAGGTTCAACTCCTTCTGAGAAAAGAGATATCTCAAACTCTTGTTGTTAGTGAACACCCCTTAACCTGACACCATAAAGATAGTGTCTCCAGATCTTCAGTTCATGAACCACTGCCACAAGCTCAAATCATGAGTTGGATAGTTATGCTCATGCTCCTCAACTGACGAGAAGCATATGCTACTACCCTACGATGCTGCATCAGTACACAGCCATACCTATCTGAGATGCATATGAATAGATGGCAAAACCCTCTACACCACTCGGAAAAATCAACACGGGTGCAGAAGTAAGCTTCGCCTTCAGCAATTGGAAACTACTCTCGCAATCATTAGACCAGACAAACTTCACACCCTTGCTGGTTAGCTTAGTCAAAGGTGTAGCGATAGATGCAAAACCCTCAATGAATCTCCAGTAATAGCCCGCTAAACCAAGAAAACTATGAATCTCCGATGGGGTCCTTAGAATTTCCCAATCTAATACTGCCTGGACCTTCGCCGGATCAACTCCTACTCCAGTGCCTGAGATAACATGCCCAAGGAAATGAACATCGTGCATCAAAAAATCACACTTGCTAAACCTTGCATACAACTTGTGCTCTCGGAGAACCTCCAGAACAACCCTCAAATGATCATGGTGTGTAGCCTCATCCGGAGAATAACCAACACATCGGTTGATGAACACCACTACAAAGCTATCCAACTAAGGTCTAAACACCATGTACATGAGGTCCATGATGCTGCATAATGTCCATAACGAGTCCTAAAGGCCGTCTTGGACACATCCTCACTCCTAATCATCAACTGATGATAGCCGGACCGCAGATCAATCTTAGAAAATATCGATGCATTCTGCAGTTGATCAAATAATTCATCAATCCGCGGTAAGGGATACTTGTTCTTCACTGTCACCTGGTTGAGCTTCCTATAATCGATGCACAACCTGAGTGAACCATCCTTTTTCTTCACGAATAATACATGTGCGCCTCATGGTGACACACTAGGGCAAATAAATCCCTTGTCCAGCAAATCCTGCAACTGTTTCCTCAGCTCTGCCAATTCTGTAGGTGCCATCAGATATGGAGCCTTTGAGATAGGAGAGGTGCCTGAAAGCAACTCTATAGTAAAATCTATCTCTCTAACCGGTGGCATACCAGACAAATCATCAGGAAATACGTTTGAAAACTCCTGCATAACATCAATCTCCTCAAGGGTTAGTGACTGATCAGCCTTCGGTACTAATACCACACTGGCAAGAAAAGCGTCACACCCCTGTTCACCATTCTCATTGCCTTCATGGCGGAGATCACAAACTTCGCTAAGTTCCTTGGAAATGGATGTGAGAACTCATCTCCCCAGAATACGGAAAGTAATCTTCTTCCCACGACAATCTACAAAAGCATAGTGCTCCTCAAGCCAATCCAGACCTAAAATTGCATCATAGTCCTTCATCTTGAGCAAATAGAAGCACCCTATTAAGCCTCGGTCCTTAATGCACACAGGTAAAGACAAAATACACTTCCTAGTTGATACCGTACGAGCTGGTGTATGCACAGACAAAGGAACCTCTAACTCCTCAGCCTCTACTCCTGACTCTACTGCTAACTGCCTCGCGAACTGCTCGAAATGAACGAGTGAGTGGCACCCGTATCAAAAAAAACCCGAACGTGCATACCCATGAAAAGAACCGTACCTTCCGTGACGTTTTCCGCCTGCTCAGCATCCTCTCGTGCTAAAGCAAACACTCAAGCTGGGCTCGAGGCCTTCCTAGTCTTCTTGTATCTGGTGCTGCTGCCGCTGTTGCGGCTGGTGCTCCACGCTAAACTCCCTTCTGCAGTTTGGGACAATCTCTGATCTGATGCTCGCTACTGCCGCACTTGAGACATTTCCCTGCTAGCTTCCAGCACTCGGTACCACCATGTGCTCTTCCGCAATAAGGGCACATCTTCTTATCGCTGGGCCTGACGCTGGGGGATCGCGGTGCAACTGCCTGCTGACTGCTAGCTGACACTGGACGTTGTGGTGACTGGTACGATGCCTTCCTCTTGTCCTGCCGCTGGAATGGTGGCGCGGACCTCTTCTACGAAGCCTTCTTCTCCTATAGATACTGCTCCATCTCGCTCTCCTTCCTGCACACAACACTGAGAGCCTCGTTTAGTGTACGGTGGTCAAACGCCACAAGCCTCGATTTCAGTGATGGCTTAAGGCCCATCACGAACTTCTTCGCCTTCCTGCGCTCATCAACAACTATATGAGGTGCATATTTAGACAATTCTGCAAACCTAGCCTCATATTCTAGCACCGTCATGGAGCCCTGAGTAAGAGTAAGGAATTTCTACTCCATCTTGTACTGGATATGATTTGAGATGAACTTGGCCTGAAAGAGCCTCGTGAACTCATCCCATGACACTCGACAGCACCATCCTCGAACCTGGTTGCGAAGTAAAGAGGACCACCACACATCGGCTCTTTCCTGCAAAACAACATCCATAAGCACCAATCTAGACAAAATCTAAACTTAACACAAGTACATACATATAAATATTAATACCTGTAGTATGTAGGTGGCCAAGCTGACTTTATCCTCCTCAGCACACCTAATGGCTCAAAAGATCTTGTCAATCTCCCTCATCCAGCTCTCTGCTAACAATGGCTGACTCTCCCCCTTAAAAGAGGGCGGAGCCATCCTCTTGAGTCGCTCCATGATGGAAGGACCACCATGGCCTTGCTCCTAGGGAGCTGGAGCTGGAGCTGGAGCCTGAACCTGCCATAACAAATAACATAAGCAAATAATAGAATCAACATTTAATAAAAACAGGCTACTTCTATCTAACAATTCTAACCTGAGCTCCAACTGAGCCTGAGTGCAGCCTGAGTATGTGCTTGAGTCTGCATAGCCTGCACCAGGCTTGCATGAACACTCCATAATCCACAGGCGGTGGTGGAGGAAATACTGTAGGACCCTGTGGTGCTAGGGCCTGCAGCTACTCACCCGGTCTCCTCACGCTACCACGTGAAGCCATAGCCTAAAAAACAATTTAACCTCAATTAACTAAGTTATTTAGTCCTAACCATTTTCTTACTATCTTCCATTTATTATTAGTACTTTCTACATATGTGGACAATTCTATAAAGACTTAGCATATTGCGAAGATGATGGTATATTCATGTACAATTTCAACTTGGGTTCTTTGATACCAATCTCTGTAACGACCTCTTTATACCGGTATGATTATACCATCCACATCGGTACAAAGGGCGTCAATACAGTGGGACATTTACCCAACACTAAACAATAGTTGATATGTACATGAATAACAAAAGATTATAGCAGAAATAAAAGAACTAATCTTATTCCATCATCATCATCATATCCATAGTTTGTATAGCAAGTAAAGAAAATACTAATGTCCACATTAATTACAAATCCAAGTAAAGTACATTGTCCACATGAATTACATAATTCCATTGTTTACATATTAGTGAAAGAAAAGTATAATGAAGTAATGTCCAACAGAGTGTAGCTACTCCTCGAGCTCGGAGTCGCTCCTCTCAATGTCCGCCTTAGGAATGGAGTTCCTGTCACACTTGTATGTCGAAGCAAGGATGAGTCTTCTAAAGGACCCAACAAGTAATCTAAGGACACAACCTTACACTATCATATACACATCTAGCCTTTTTAACATTTAGGAATAATCATGGTACATGCTTCATGTTACTTAACAACTAAATATAAAACCTATAGCATGTTTTCTATGCATTGTAACCAACATGATCCAATGGTTCAAATCTTACTTAATTTACTTCACATTACACCCATTAGAGCATGGAACAATGTACAAGGTAAATAACATACCTACCATGATATCTAAACCATCTTCACATGCAATATCACATTTATTTACACATTTAGCTTGCTGTTTTAATGTAATAAATCACGATTACACATGGTATCACATTTTCACATACTAACACTTTCATATTACACTATCACATCTCATATTTCACATTGCATAATTCACATGTTCACATTCACATATTTACACTTTTTACACTAGCTGTCGTGACACATAGTCCAAACCACCACTAGAAGACACACATATTCGCATACACATACCCTTCACCTAGGCAACACAGTGACGAATTTGATTAACTACGCAGAACCCGGAGAATCACTCTCCACCCTAACTAGTGGTACTTGTCCACCTCCAGAATTTCATCCTAATGCCCATAGGATATCACAAACATTGAACCTTCCCATAGAGACTTTACTACAGTACGGTTCCACAGCCCTTTATGGTACAGTGTCACTATCGGCACAATTACACATTAAGCACTTTATCACATTCACTTACTTATTCACATGCACTATTCACTTCATTCTCATGCACTTAACCACACATGCTTCATTTACAGAATTCAATCTTACTATTTCACATTGATAAATGATCATAGCAAAGCCCTAATCATGCTGCTAATCACTGAGTTCTGAGAAAATGTTTATCAGGTTATAAACATTTGGGTCTTCTGGAGGGCGCAGGATGATATCCAGATTATAACTTTTCTAATCAGTTTATTACTCTTGTGTGTAGTGTTGGCAGCGGTAAGTTTTACATTACTTTTGTGTATGCGGATTGTAACCAAGGAGAGAGAAAATGTTTTTAATGATTTAATTATGTTTGCTCAAAACACTGCTGATGTTCTTGGTTGGTTACCGGGGACTTTAACTGTATTTCTCAACATCTGAGAAACTTGGTGGTAACCTTGCTAGTAACACTTCAATGTCCGATTTCAATGATTTCATCATGGCGGCTGGGCTGTTTGATGCTGGTTACATCGGGTCTCCCTTTACCTGGTCGAATAAACGTACGGCAGTGCGTCTGTGAGAGCTCGGTTAGATAGAGCTATGTTTAACAATGCTTGGCAGGATGTTTGCCGGATACTGTGGTCCACCATCTCCTAGGGGGTCTCTGATCATGCTACATTGCTTGTTGAGCAGAAGGTGGTTCCGAAGTTTCCTAGTCGGTTCATCTTTCAAGAGGTCTGGGCGTCTCATGAGGGATTCCTGTCTGTTGTCTCTACTGCCTGGAAGAGGTGTAGATTCAAAAATATATGCTTTCGACACTCTGATCTATAGACTGCGGGCGGTCAAGCTGGCTTTGCGTGATTGGAATAAAGAGGTGTCGGTAACATTCAGGAGGCTATTCTACTACTGAATCAGATGTTCTATGGCTGAACAGAAGTTCGACCTTGCTCTGACTGAAGCTAATAGAATGGACATGTCTACTGCACATGCTAGACTTCACCAAGTTCTTGTTAATGATGAGAAGATGTGGTGCCAAAAAGCTAGGATGTCTTGGCTGCAAAACGGAAGACAGAAACACATCCTTTACCAAGCTGTTGTCAAGAATAATCGTAGAAGAAATTAAATTCACAAGCTTAAGATGAGGGCTCGAATGATTGGTATGAAAATCAGGATTTACTGAAAGGCGCGACGATCTCTTTCTTTGATGTTTTGCTCACTATGGAGAATACTGTGGTGAATGACAACCTTCTTCAGGTTATCCCTAACCTATCTCTAAAAACCAAAAGTTACTTTGTGATATCCCGAGTGAGGAGGAGGTGAGGGCTGCGGTCAGGCTATGAATGGGAAGGAGCTCCTGGTCGGATGGTTTCACTAGGTCTTTCTATTCTATCTGCTGGGACATTGTGGTGGGACGAGTGGTTCATGCTGTTCAGGATTTCTTCAAGGGTTTTCCTTTGCCTATTGGGGCGACTTCTTTCATTATTGCTTTGGTTCCAAAAGTGAGAGACCCGACTACTTTTGGTGATTTTCGTTAATCAGCCTATGCAATTTTTTTTATAAAATAATTTCCAGGATCTTTTCTGACCGCCTCTCCCCTGTACTGCCAAATATTATTTCTGAAGAGCAAGGAGCCTTTTTCGGGGCCGTTCTATTATTGAGAACGTTTCGGTCTCTAGACATATGATGAAAGACATTGTAGGGAAGGTTCGTGGGGGCAATGTTATATTTAAGTTGGACATGATGAAGGCTTATGATAGGGTGGAGTGGAATTTCTGTTTGCGGTTCTTCGGAGCTTTGGGTTTTCATCCCGGTTTGTTTCACTTGGGAATGATGGTTAGTAATGTTGGTTTTCAGTCTATTCAATGGTCAGCAGGGGGTTATTCAAGTCTTCAAGGGGTATCTGTCAAGGTGACCCTTTGGCGCCGGCCTTGTTATCATCATGGAGGAGGCTTTAAGCGGGTCTACCGCCCTTCAATCCTTAGGGGCCTTCATCCTACAGAGGCCCTCGTGGTTGCATCTAGATATCTCACCTCCTATATGCCGATGATACACTTGTGTTTATGAATGGCCAAGCCAACAATATTAAGAAATTCCTTGCTTTCTTGAAGGCGTATGGGGACTCTTCTAGGCAAAAGGTGAATGCTTCCAAAGTAGCTTTATTATTTCTCCTAAGGCTTCTGCCGCTACAGGAACTCGCATTAAAGTTAACAGCTTTCGCAAGGAGGAGGGGGTTCTTAAGTACCTTGGGGTTCCGATCACTCATGGCCATTCTTTAGTCTCCCATTATAAGCACATCATTGATAAGGTCAACACTTCGCTGGCTTCCTGGAAGTCTAAGCTTTTATCTCAGGCAGGTCGAGTTGTTCTCATAACTCACTTCTGTGCTCTATTCCTATATATGTTTCTTCTGCTACTTGTTTGCCTAAGTCTATCATCCAGCTTATTGAGCGCTCCTGTGCATCTTTTTTTGGAATGGTGGGGATGAACATAGAAGATGTCACTGGATTGCTTGGGACCGAATATCTAAACAATACAAGAAGGAGGTCTGGGGTAAGATGTATGTGGCATGTTCAGATTTCCCTCATGGCTAAGCGATCTGAATCTAGATGCAATTCATGGCCAAACCTTATGGTCTACATATGCCAGAAGTAGATTTATGAATTCTAAATCCAATGAAGTTGTCAGGTGTTTCCTACAGGGATTCCTAAGGAAGTTTTAATGTTGCTCACTCCTCATTTTGCAAAACAGTAGGTGGATTTTGGGTGATGGCAAGAATATCAATATTCTAAGGCATATGTGGGATGGCAACTGCCCGCTTATCTCCCTTATTCCAGCCCCTGCACATTACTCTTTTACTGTTGTTCATGAAGTAGCGGCCAACACTGATCACCCCTGAGGAACCACGCAGTGATTGGAAGATTAATGGAAAAGGTAGATATTCTTGATGCCCCTGACAAGTGTGTTTGGATGAGTAATGCTGATGGATCTTCTCTACCAAGTCCGCCTTCCAAGCTCTCAGGCCGCGGCGGAATTCACAGGCCTTCCTTACTTAAAGTCTGGAATCATATGTTCATCCTATAGCCTCCTTGTTTGCTTGGAGAATTTTACACCGTGCAGTTCCCACTAATGATATAATTTCAGATTGTGGTGTTAATCTTGTTTCCTCCTGCTCCTGTTGTTCCTCCCTTCTACTGAAGATTTAGACCATCTCTTTCTTAAGGGGGATTTTACAGTCACGCTTTGGGGACTGGGCCCGCCCGCTCCTCCATGGTTAGGTTATTGGATCACATATAACGTCACCTATGGAATATCATATTCTGTTGTCAACAACGGAGTGCCACGGGGTCATTTCCACATATGTTTTGCTTCTTTTTTATGGGAGATCTGGAAGTATAGATGTGCTAAGAGGTTTGATTCTACTCATAAGTCGGTGGGGAAGATCATAACGGTCATCAGATATGCTGTGAATGTGGCTATTCAAGGCGTTAGGTTTAAACAGAATGTGCTGCTGATTCCATTGTCATTCTGAGGTCCTTGGTTTTAAACCTACAGTTAAACTAAAGGCTCCTAGATTGTCGGTGGATCCCTCCAACTCATGGTGTTTGTCTCAATGTGGATGGTGCTTGCAGAGGAACCCGGGCCCCTTGGCGGGGGGAGGGGGGGGGGGGGTTGTTCGAAATCCGTTGGGGAGGTCCTTCTGAGTTTGCTTTTTACTATGGCTATGGTGATAGTTTGCTTGCTGAAGTTCGCGCTCTTATTGAAGTCCTGAGATTGGCTGCGCTGCATGGCCTCCAAGTTACTGCTATGTACTCTGATTCTTGTTTTAGTCCAGTCGTTTATTCATGATAAATGTCCTTCTTGGAAGTGTTCTTGATGGTGGAGTCTGGCTCGGTCCTTATTGCAGCAGATGCACCTGTGCGTCGTCCACTCTTTCAGGGAGACCATAGAGTAGTTGACGCCTTGGCTTCCCATACCTGTATCACTCAAAGAGATCGATTTTTCATCTTCTTCTTTCGCTACTACTGTAAAGGTCCAGTTGCTCTAGATAAATCTGGACTTCCTTCTGTTAGATTACTTTGACTTCTGTTTTTCAGGGTATGCCCCGTTGGTACTTGTATGTTATTCCCAGATATATAAATTTAGGCACAGGTCAAGGCTAGGGGAGTGAGAACGTTATCCCCTGCTGGGGATAGCACACTTAGCTAGCTCTTCATCCCTGTGCCCATTTGAGGTTTTTTTTAAAAAAAAAGTTCTACAAGATTAAATTTAAACATGCTCATCATGGTTACTTATCACTATTAAACCAAAACCTTACCTACTGTTATCAAAATAGCATGAGACTTACCACAGGCTTCACAAGTTCATATGTCATATACTTATTTTTCATATTTTTCTAAATAGTAAATCAAAATTTACAATTTAAAAGAGATTTTGGCATATCCATTAAGAAATTCATTAAAGCTGGTTCAAACATACAGTCGATTCTAACAGTTCAAAAATCTAAAATCAATCATCATACCATCATGGAAATTTATGAACCTAATATACAATGGATCTAATTAATCAAGAATTATCATGGTCAACTCAGCTCATTATCCCATTAAGAAATTTTAATAAATAAAACTAATTACAGGAATTCGACACCTCCTCATGATATGACCTACTGACTGTACCTGACCACATATAAATTTTCCAGCCTGCACAGGTACTAAAAAATCTGACAAACACTTCACAAAGATCAAAACAGTCTCACTGCAAACCCTGAAGAACTTGATAGGCCTAGGTTGCCGCCAACAAGGGTAATGACACAAGATGTTGCCGCTAACTTTGGATCTAATGGCAGCAAGCTGGCCGTTATGTTCTGGTCTGCAGAAGTGCATACTGAATGCATAAAAGTTGACGAATGGGGGGGGGGGTTCTAGGACAGGAGGAAAAATCCAATAAAATCCTAGGACCTAGAGGACATGGGTAGGGATGATATCCCTCAATTACTTGCCTCAGAAAAATTGTCAAAGGGGATTAAATTTTTCGAAGATGCTCTCCTTGGCCAAGCCAAGAAGCGCCCAAATCTCCTCCCGACCTGGTTTCTGTGTCGATGCAGGTCGCACACCGGAGTCGGAGAAATCTCACCAAAGTCCAGAGCCTCTCCCAGTCGATGCAGATCGCCAAGAGAACTCTCCAATCGCCAGATCGAAGTCGCCAAAGATCAATTTTCGCACAGAAAGTTCTAGGGTTTCTCAAGGCCAAAAGACTTAATCGGCCGCAGAAATTATGTGTTATACAAGCTAAGGGGGTCGAGATACGCATTTAGGTTAGATCCTACCGTTGTAAGGTAGTTTCCAAAACGGGACCGAAGGAAACATAACTGTTTCCAGATCTGAAACCACAACAATTTTTGGGAAATAACGTCCATATTGTCGCCATTTACTGGGAATCAGTGTCCATCGATCTGGACGTCGACTCCCCATAAACGTCCATACATGTTGACGTTAAATAGCCTTTCGTCCAGAACACAGAAATGTCAAATAGCATATATACACTATGTATATATACATGCAATATGTACTGTATAATTTAAACACCCTATGTACAATAAATAAAAGCACATATACATGAATAAACAAATATATACATATGTACAACATCATTTAACTATATTATGTACAGAAATAAACATTTACATATATATACATATACACATAATTATATACACAAAGCAACTAATCACCATATGACAAAGTCCAAATAAGAGAACAACGTTCGAGGGCCTTACACTCTTGGCAGTTAGTGAAATCTCAGGTGGTTTACTTGAGGACTGGACATAGGACTTCCATGTGGGAAGAGCCGAACCAGGATAAAAATTCTTTGTGCATTTGTGTGATTGTTTCTGCCAAATTACACTTGAATCACAAACCACACTAACTCTAACAAATCTATTTAGTGTTGTCTAATTTCAGATAAATTTTAAAAGGTCAAGAGTCCTATTCACCCCCTAGTCTAGGACATCATTAGTGCCATCTCGATCTAACAAGTGGTATCAGAGCGAGGGCTTCTCAGAAGAATCGAAAGATTTGAGAAAGATGGCAGATGAAAGTCACAAGTATGAAGGCTAGTCTGTTACAAGCCACATCTTTGATGGTGAGGATTATCAGTAATGGAAGATGCGGATGGAGTGCTTCATCAGAGGCACAAATTTGATCTGTGGCAGGTAATCAACAAGATGATTTTGAAATTCTGGTGAATCAACCTCTGGTCTTTCCATAGCTGATAAAAGGAACATGTTTAAATTATAAGGCTAAAAATATCTATGATGTGCCCTATCTAAAAGAGAATTCAATAGACTATCTGCTTGTAGAACTGCTAAAAAATGTGGGATAAACTACAAGTTACATATGAAGGAACCGATAGAGTAAAACAGACAAGGATAGATATTTTGTTTCTCAATATGAACAATTTAAAATGCTCCTAATGAAAACATAACTCAGATGTACAATCGTTTTCAAACATAATAGTAGGACTGAGTTCTCTAGGAAAAGTTCTTACAAATGAAGATACTGTAGAAAAATCCTAAGATCATTACAAATGTTTGGACCCCAAAGGTCACTGCCATTGAGGAAGCAGATAATTTAACTCAATTTCCATTGATAAGTTAATTGGATCCCTAATGCTCATCAAATTAACATGGAAAGATTTCTGAAAGTTTATCGAAAAGAAAATGCAAATGCTTTGAAGGTTGCAGATTCCTCTTCTCTAAAGATTCAAGGGAGAAATCAGATGATAGTGATGATGAAGCCATGTGTCAGGAAACTACAAAGGATCCTTGCCAAGAAGAAGAATTTGGCTCCAAGAGATTCTTCAAGAAGGACAAGAAGAAGGAACCAACCTGCTATGAATGTAATCAACCAGGACATTGCAAATCTGAATGTCCCAAGCTGAAGAGAAGGATCAAGCAGAAAGATTTAAAAAGATGAAAGGCAAAGAAAGAAATTCAGAAGATACAAGAAAAAGGCAATGGTAGCAGCATGGGATAATGAAGAAGCCACTAGTCATACTCTTCAAGTTCGAATCTGAAGAAGAAGAAAAGGCAAATCTCGCCATCATGGCAGGACTGGATCAGATAAATTCTGAAACTCTCCTTCAATCATGTTCTAAATCTGATTCTGATAGCCTTGAAGATGCCTCAACGAATTATATGACAAAATATAAATAGTAGTTAAGCAAATGAAAGTAGTTAAGCTAAATTTGCTAAATAAGAGAAGGCCAACCTTCCTGAAAAATGAAGCCGAAAGGTTAGGACAAAAGTTTAAATGAAACTAAAATAGCAAAGGATACTGTGGTGAGACATAAAAAATAAAAACAGTAAAATCATGGAAATAGAATCAAATTTAAAAGAACTTAAAGATAGAAAAATTAAAAGAAGAAAACAACTATCTAAGGTACCATAGAGAAAATATGAAACTGTAAAACATCTCTGTTTGTCAGACTAAAAGGTTCTAGAACAGGTAAAAAGAATATGGAGTAGGATACACCTCCACATAATGTAGAAGATATTTTGTATCCTGAAAAATATCCAACTCCATAATTTGTAAAAAAAAAGGAATTAAAAATCTAGGAAGGTTAACCAAAATGCTTCAAACAAAAACAGAAATTTAACAAACACTCACATATGAAGAATGCTTTTGGTTTATGGTAGTCATTGTAACCAACTAGGACACACTGTCAGCACATGCACAATAGACATTTGTGCTGGATCTCTAAGACTAACCATCAAGGATCCAAACATTTGGGTACCATAAGTACAACTTAAGTTTGTTTGTAGGGTCACCGAGAGCATCCAAATGGTATTTGGATAGTGGGTGCTCAAGCATATGACAGGTGATAGGAAGTTATTTACAGTTTAGAGATGAAAGTGGTCAGGTCACTTATGAAATATGGAAAAGGAAAGGTCTTAAGAGGTGGAACAGTAGGAACCAACGAAAAGAATCTGATAGAAGATGTCATGTATGTAGAGGGATTGAAGCACAACCTCATTAGCATTAGTCAATTGTGATAAGGGTCATTTAGTAAAATTTCAGAATCACAAGTGTATTATTAAAAAGGATGGAAGAACAGTGTTTGAAGCTCAAAGAGTAAAAAATCTTTACACCTTACAGTTAGCAAAGCTAAAAGAAATAAATTTATGTCTTTGCAACCACCAAGAGTGAGAATCTAATTTGTGGCACAGAAGATTAGGACATGCAAGCACTTCAGTAATCAGAAATTGATTAAGCATGATCTATGAAGGTCTTCCAAAGATGAAACTGAGGAAGTCTGAAATCTGTACAGCTTGTGCAAAGGGAAAGCAAACCAAGACATCATTTCTGTCCAAAACAGTGGTCACAACTTCCAAGCCTTTGGAGCTCATTCATATGACTTATTTGGACCTATAAGAACAGTTAGTCTTGGAGGAAAAGTGTATGGATATGTAATAGTAGATGACTACTCAAGGTATACTTGGGTATCCTTCTTAGAAGCCAAATCAGAAACTTTTTCAGCTTTTCTAAAGTTCAGTAAAGTAGTACAAAAGAATCAGAAGTTTTAGATTATCAGTATCAGATCTGATCATGGTGGAGAATTCAAAATGAAAGTTCATGAAATTCTGTGAAGAAAATGGAATAGAACACAACTTCTCAGCAGTAAGAACACCCCAACAAAAGGAGTAGCAGAAAGGAAGAAGAGAACACTGCTAGCCATGGCCAGAACTATGCTCACAGAGTACAATATACCAAGATACTTCTGGGCAGAAACAGTCAACACAGCTTGCTACATCATCAACAGGTGCATGATCAGACCCATTCTAAAGAAGACACCCTATGAGCTATACAAGGAGAAAAAGCCCAACATCAGTCATCTTCGACCTTCTAATTGTAAGTGCTTTATTTTAAATAATGGTAAAGATAACTTAGGAAAGTTAGATGCTAAAAGTGATGAAGGTTTTCTGCTAGGATATATTTGAAATCCTAGGGATATAAAGTGATTAATAGGAGAACTTAACTATAGAGTGAACAGTGCATATTTATTTGATGAGACTAACCCTTCTATTAAGAGAATAGAAGAAGAAGAAGATTGTGTTGAAGATCTATGCACGGATCTAGAGAAAAATCTCTCTTGAAGAAGAAAAATAAGTGAAATGGAAGATCCACCACTAGAGGACCTTCAACAGCAAGAAGAACAACAAGAAGGACTGCCTACAGAATTGAGATATCACAGAACCATCCAAGAGAAAATATTATAGGTGATCCTCAAGATAGGGGTAAGAACAAGAGGTATGAACATTCCTTGTGATTTTTCTGCATTTGTGTCTCAATTGAGCCTAGGACAATCAATGATGCACTGATTGATGAATCTTGGATTTCTTATGCAAGAGGAACTTAATCAGTTCCAACGCAGCCAGGTTTGGACTCTTGTCCCTAGACCTTCTGACCATCCAGTTATTGAGACCAGATGGGTCTTCAAAAACAAAATGGATGAATGAGGAGTAATCACTTAAAACAAGGCCAGACTTGTAGCACAAGGATATTCCTAAGAGGAAGGCATTAATTTTGATGAAAGTTATGCCCCAGTTGCTAGGTTAGAGGCTATTAGAATTTTATTAGCATAAGTATGGTCCCTCAACATCAATCTGTTTCAAATGGATGTTAAAAGTGCTTTTCTGAATGGTTTCATAATAGAAGAAGTTTATGTTGAGCAACCACCTAGTTTTGAAGATACTAAATATCCAAATCATGTTTTCTATTTAAAGAAAGCATTGTATGGTCTAAAACAAGCTCCAAGAGCTTGGTATGAAAGGCTAAGTGCTTATCTTACATCACATGATTTCATAAGAGGTAAAGTAGATAACAAATTATTTATTAAGAAATTTTCAGATGGAATGTTAATAGTGCATGTTGATGATATTATTTTGGTTCTACTAATGAGTCACTTTGTAAATTTTTTGAAAACCTTATGCCTGGTGAGTTTGAAATGAGTATGATGAGTGAGCTTAATTACTTTCTTGGGTGGTAAATCAAGCAGACCAAGGAAGGTACTCACATTTGTCAAACCAAATACATTTAAGATTACTCTCAAAATATGGTTTTGATAAGTGTAAGCCCTTAGGAACACCCATGAGCTCAGGAATTAAGTTGATAGTGATCCTCTTGGCAAGAAAGTAGATCAAATAATTTATAGAGGTATGATTGGATCATTACTCTATCTTACTGCCAGTAGACAGGATGTAATGTTCAATGTATATGTGTGCAAGATTTCAAGCTGATCCTAAAGAATCACATGTTAACGTTGTTTTAAAAGAATTTTAAGATATCTTATAAACACAAGTAAATTAGGTTTATGGTATCCTAGATGTTCTGATTTATAATTAAATGGACGTCG
>JACBKR010002892.1:0-32271 GCA_014218235.1 Colocasia esculenta | reverse complement strand
TTTCTGAAATGCGTATGTTACCTCTGTCGCGATTAAATATTCCATATTTAACTTTTGACAAGTTTTCATACACAAAACTCAGAAATTCATAAACGCATCGATCATTACCATCGTGATTAAGATTGTTCTTTTGGTCAGAATCCGATTGTAATTGGAATTTCTTTAACGTGTCCACATATGTCGTCGCAATTCAACTTTAAGTGTGACCACTGTGTCCATCGCTATTTACATATGTTGTCCACCTCAGAATTCGAACATGTCTCCTATAAATACACTTCATGTCTCGTCATTCCCAGAGGTTAGATGTAGCAACCTGGATTTTTAGAAAATAAAAATTTAATAATTTATAAAAATAAAAGCAATTAGGAAATCAAATAAAGAAATTAAATAAAACCCATTAAAAAAAGAAGTAATGGGCTTTGTTAAATGGACCCATTAGAATTGGTGGGCTAAAATAGAGAATCTTAAAAGGGGATAATGAGAAATTACCCAAAATTCTTAACTAAAACATTACTTAAATAAAAGAGGGCATTTAATGCATTAAAATAAGTGGTTTGAGTTGGATTTGGAAGCCTAAACCTACCACAATGCTTGGCCACGAAATCCCCTCTCTCTCAACCCAATTAGGAGATCTCTTGCCTAAAAAGGGGAGAGGAAAATAGGAAACTCGGAATTAAATGGGAGTTAGACTTAAACTAGGAAATGAATTAAGGGGAGCTTAAATACTTCTCTAAAACCCTCATGGCCGGCCCTAGCTAATGCCAAGAGGTTGTTGGACCAGAAGGAGAAGCCAAGAGGAGGAGAAATCGTGGAGAGGAAGATCTATCAAAGCTTCTTCTCGAGTTCTTCATCTTCAAACCCTAGAAGAGGAAGAGTGTGAAAGGTAGGCATTCTCACGAACATAAACTATGAAAATTTATCTATAGGATGTTTCATCCATCAAGAACAAAAGCCTTGGTTTCATAATTTTCCATTAAGCGTATCATTTGTTCTCGAATTTCAAAGTTCTGCAACTAGATTGACCCCGAACCCTCATCATAATTCTTGTTCTCCTGTATATTAAACCCCATGCCACGATTTTTTTATTGGAGATTTTGATGGATGTTAGGTTTCTTTTTCCTCTGAAAGCCCTAATTTCTGTCCATCCTATCATGCAAATTAATTCGTTGATCCCAACTGTACACTATTCTAGGTTCATCATGAATACTCCTTCTTAACCATGTTGAAACCTTCGATGCTTTCAGATTCTTATTTACTAGAAGTAACCATGCATGTTTGGATCTGTTTAAAACTGGTTTCTTGATTTTTCATGCACTGTACAATTTGTTCTTAGTTTAGAACAACCCTGTGTCAAAATAGGGAAAGTCTGGTCTATAATCCAATGCTCTGTCCTTCCCTGTCGGACTCTGGCACAGACCCTGTGAACGCAACAGCCCGATAGGCCGCGTTCACAAGGCTGTCGCGACAGTGCCTCTGTCGCGATCTAATCATGACAGACCTGTCGTCGCGATCTGCTGCCCGGTCTGCCAGAACCCGTCGCGACCCTCGCACGACACTGTCGCGATCCGAGCACCTGTCCTCCCGACCTATCGCGATCTGTACCGCACCCTGTCGCGACATGTTCTGTCCCTGTCGCAACCCTTACCAGGGTCCGTCGCGATCTCAGGATTTTGCATGAAAACCCCATTTTTTGCAAGTCTTGTTGTTCTACAGTAACTCAGGTCTGGTTAACTAACTTAATTACAGAAAAATGAAGATATATATATGGAATGTATTTTATTAATAAAAGTTAATCACATGACCTTTTCATGTCTATGATTTCTTGTCACATGTGCACACACTTTGAACCATCCAAATATGACTTAATTGGCATGAACATGTTACATAATATATCTGGTAATTTATGCAATTAAATTGCCTTATTATAAATGAACTTGTTTCGATCCTCGCATTGTTTTGGAACACCGATCTCGACGCTCCCTGTTCTACAATTCCTCTAGAACGCCGGGCACTTGTTTCTATATTTACACTCTCTCTTGACTTGGACGAACTCTCCATCGGATACTCCTTCCGCCGGACTAGTGAGTCTTTGTTCAAGCCTCCGTCAGTCTCTTCTGTCCATGGATTCCCACATGGTTGACGAGTCGGTTGTACCCTAACACCTATTGTCCCTTTAGGGATCAACATGATCCAAGAAGTTCGCTCTTATCTTGAATCACGCCGGACCTCTGGACCAGTGCATAACATGGCCAGCGGAAAGGTAGTGAGTTCCACCTGACTGCCAACACCACGTGCACGTTGTTGTGCAACTGTTCTATCGCCTGTTTACTCAATGTGTTACGTACAATGTCCACTAGCTCTCATCTATGCTCTACTCGCTCATCTTTTCACGTTCACTCTGCTATCCTCGTCTATTCATCTAGTACTCCCATCTATTTCTTGGTACTCTATATTGGCCATTGACTGATTGTCTAAAGATAAACAATTTAACCAATGCCTGGCAATATATAAGGGCCCGATCTGGTCCTGGGATGTGCGCCCAAAGTGCTAGAGCCCATGGGAGTTAAATGATCAGAGTGTTTGGCATTACAATCGAGTGCTATCTATCTCGACTATCTAAATGACAATCAAAAAGTGCTATGTTCTCTTGTTGTTTATTGACAAAAGTGCTATACTATACTCGTTGTGCTATTGCTATACTTTGTGCTATTTGTGCTATGACCATCTTGCTATTTGTGCTATACTCGACTCTCGTGCTATATTTGGAAAGTTGTGCTATTTCGTTCACATGCTATCCTACTATCTTTACTTGACTCTCTCTCTCGCTCTATCATTAGTTACTCTGCCTTTAATGCATTAATTATTTAAAGCCTACTGACTATTGAGATTTAAGTCCTACTGGGAGTTATCGCTCACCCTGCATTATTTTTCGTTGTGTTCTCAGGTGAGACCGAGGAAGACACATACACTCAAGAGGACGGGAACGACCAGGAGTGACGCCACGAGTACCCTAGCATCCTAGCAATATGTTAGAGTCATAGTTAGTCTTTTGCTTTTATTCAATGTAATTGGGCCCTATAGAATGGCTCTGATGTTAGTGGTTGTAACTAGACATTTGAAAAGTTATTAATGGAATGAATTTGTTTTAGTATTGTTCATTGTGCAATGGTTTGATGTCTAGTACTCGCTCTATACCCGTTTACTTGCAACTGCCTCGCGTTCCGATATTTCGCGTCGGGGCGTGACATTAGACCACACAAAGGGAGCCCCAAGAGAAACACCCATGTCTAGTGAGTTTGAGAGAGAGGAATTCAAGGCGGAGCTCTGTAGGACTCACGCCTGAAGTCTTCAATGCCTCTCATCTCCATTATCAACCAGCAGGAGTAGCACCATCATAGCATCCTCTGCAAATCTTCAAACTAGCAATCTACGTGCACCATTCAATCAAAGGGGAAGCACCTCCTTCTTGTTTATTCATCATCACCATACCTCCTCCAAGCTCGAACGTGGTTGTTGCTGTCCATCCTCCATTTTTTTTCTTTTTAATCAACATCTCAATCAACACACAACACGCTATTGCATGCATACACACAACATACCTATTTTCTAGGGATTTTAAAAGCCACAAAAGGTGTGTTCTTATCCATGTTCTTCATGCTTATTTCATTACTTTGAGAATTAATACTACACATTCTTTGGCTAATCCTCTCTTTTTTGTGTGTTTATTTGCAAGGGTAATCAAATAAGAAGAAGCATTCTATCACGGCCGACCGTGCTCATAGAAGAAGCAAACCCGCTCTCTCTCACACATCTCCCCACTCATAAGGTATTCTGCGGTCATCTCTATTTTGCACTTACTACACTTTTCTCCTTCAACACCCACATGTGTCTGGCGATCACGATCACATCCAGGAGTTGTGCTCCATCTTCCATTGATTCTTTATTTTTCTCATTATTTTCCTTGTGGACGCTTTGTAGTTCATAAGAACAAAAAAGCATAATCTACACCAGCCTTTGCCAATCTTCATTTAGCCTTTCTCTGGAACACTTGGGATAGAGTTCCCTAGGGTGAATCAGCCTTCTTTTCTTGTGGTGTCACCTCCATGGTAGCTTTCTCTGTAGCTACCTCTGCTATAGGTTCCTCTGTTGCTTTCACTTTTTATACTGCTAGTGCGATTGGTGTTGGTTCCTTATCCTTAGGTAATGATTAAACAAGTTCTTCTACTTCTACTTCGGAACTATTAGAGGCTCTACACTTGGTTGTACAGTATTGTTGCCTTTATTCTGACTACAGATGAACTGGAAAAACATGTCTTTCAGCGAGACATCTCATCACTTACCATGTCAACACTACAAGAAATTGCGGCAATAGAGACCGAACCTGAGACCAAATTATTCAATAACTATTCATTCTCAGACCTAAAACCGAATAGTGACTAAGCAATATCGATCACTAAGTTTTAGATTTAGTGACCGAAAAAATGTCAGTCACTATTCGGTCTCAGATCTATGACTGAATAGTGACTGAAGAAAATTCAGTCACTAATAGTATCCTTTGGTGGGCTTAGGGTTGAAATTTTGTGACTAAATATTTGGGTCACAAATTTTGTCTCAGATCTGAGACTGAATTATGACCGATAGTTATTAGGTCTCAAATTTTTGGCTTTTTGAAACAGTATAAGCCAAATTTTGTGACCAAATATTTCGGTCAAAAATCGGTCTTAGATCTGAGACTGAATTTGCGACCAAAATATTCAGTCACAAAATTTGTAGGCTTGGGAGACTGAATAGCGACCGAATTTTTTTAATCACTATTTTATGTGGGGTTAGCGACCGACTAGTGACCAAAATATTTCGATCGCAATTGTCCTTTTATCCCCCCCCCCCGGCTGAGCTCACCTCTCCTCTCTTCTCTCTTCCTCTCTCTTACTGACACTGAGCTCACCTCTCCTCTCTTCTCTCTCCCTCTCTCTCACCGACGCCGAGCTCGCGCCACCAGAGGTCACCGTCGTAGCCCTCCGTTGCTCATTGTAGCCCATCGTAGTATGCCAGGGAGGAGGAGCAGCCACAGTTAGATCCTGAGGTATGGGTTGCAACATCTGGTGCCCTAAAGACAGGCCATGTGTATTGTTTTGGGCACAGTATGGACACGAGTAGGGTGTTATCTGGCGCCTTGAGTCCAGGCTCATAGGCGACTTGTGCATTCACCACACCTGGTGCTCCAGGTACTTCTCCCAGTGAGATGATGGGCTTCATTCGAGATGAGATCTCTGGTTTGGAGTCTCGTCTGGTCCACACGATGCATACACAGGCTATATCCCAGACTATCTCCTAAGCCCTCTCCCAGGTCAGCATTCCTCCTTAGGTAGCGCCATCGACATCAGCACGGCCCATCATATGAGTAAATTGATTTTATTTTAATTTCTCTATTCTAACAGTCAATTTTATAATCACTATCAGATCAACATCCAAAATTAGTGCACTAGTCGATGAACAATTCTAACAATCAAGTTTAGGTTAAGAATAAAGAACTTAGGTTTAGGGGTCCAAAATTAGAAATATTAATCTGATTGGCCTCCAGTTTGTTCCAGTACGGCCAGGGTGATGAGTGTGACTTGTGAAAACTGACGGAGTTCAAATCGGACTCCCTGTTTGAGCTCGACACACAAATTTACATTAAGCAAGTTAGTTTAGTTTAAAAATAAAAACATAGGTTTTGGGGTCCAAAATTAGAAATACTAATCCGATTAACCTCCGTTTGTTCCAGCACGGCCAGGGTGATGATTGAGACTTGTGGAAATAGATGGAGTTCAAATCGGACTCCGGGTTTGAGCTCGACACTCAAATTCACATTAAGAAGTTAGTTTTGTTTTGTTTTGTTTAGAAGGAAGAACATAACTAGGTTTGGGGGTCCAGAATTAGAAATACTAATCCAATCGGCCTCCAGTTTGTTCCAGCATGGCCGGGGCAATGAGTGTGACTTGTGGAACTGACGGAGTTCGAATCGGACTCCTAGTTTGAGCTCGGCACTAAAATTCACATTAAGCAAGTTAGTTTAGTTTTAAAACGAAGAACTTAGGTTTGGGGTGTTGGATCGAGATGGAGCTTTAGATGTCCTAGAGGGGGGGTGAAAGGGACTTCTTTGCACTTTTAAAAATTTATCTAAACCTGGATAGCACTAAATGGAAATGTTAGTACTAAGGTATACTGGCGGAACAATCACGCAAAAGTGCACAAAATTTTTATCTTGGTTCGGCCCTTCCCACATGAAAGTCCTACGTCCAATCCCCAAGAACCACTTGGGATTTCACTAACTGCCAAGAATACTTGGCCTTCTCTCAACCTGAGAGGTATTACAACCCACTTGCTCCCAAGTAAGTCTTCCCTTTATCGAGGGGTATTACACATACCTACAACAGCAGGTCTTCCCTTCACAAGAGGGGCACTATAGGGAACAAACCCCCTACAAGTTAAAAAATATAAAAAGATTACAGTGTGTCTTCTCAAGAATTGAGCAAACACAGAAATCAGAAGAGAGACAAGATAAACAAAATTGCTCTTACTCTTTCTCACTCAAAGGTGGTGGACTGAGAAGATCGAGAATGCAACAGCCATCAAAAGGAAGACTTCAAAAAGTAGAGAGCTTGGAAGTCGATGTTTGAAGCAGTAGCTCTCTTCAGATGTAGTGAGCTTCTCTCTTTCTCTTTTCTGTAGAAGGTGTGGTTGTGTATGCTTGTTTGGTTCTTGCTTCTTGTGTTGTTGATTGTTGTTGTTCTTTTCTAGTTCAAACTTCAGCTCATATATAAGCATCAGAGACTTGAGCTTCCCGTTTAAAACTGAATGTTAGAAAGTAGCCGTTTGAAAAATGGCCATTGATCCTTGGATGTTGAGACCTTGAGGCTTATGTTATGACCATCAGTCCTTCAGCTCTTAGAGTCTCAACGGCTTTAGGCTATGCAGATAACTTCATGGCTCTATGAGACAGCTTCATTAAATGACTGCAAGTTCCATACCTATGACTGAAAGCAAGCATGCTTCAGTAGGTAGCTGAATATCTGCAAGGTAAAGAGAAACACAAATATCTCTATCCTTTCGGAGGTTGGTGAGATAGAAATATATGTAAAGTATAAGGAACTTCATATAGACAGATGTTCAGAGCATTTAAAGACAAACATGCAGTTGTATAGGGAATGCACAGACTTTTCCTAAAAGTCATGGAGTTCTAATAGAAAGGAGATGTGTAGGTGAGTTCTGACAGATGCCCCATGCTACTTATACCTACCATCGCATTTACTGCTTAACATTTGTCAAATGAGGATAGAACTATATTTCTGACAATAAGCAAGAAAACACATTATACAACTCTTTCGAATCTCAACAAATATTTCTAATATATTTCTTTTAAATACACATTTTTTTCGCCTAACAGAATATTTGAGTTTAATAGCAGAGAAAACATCATATAGAAAGTCATATATAAGACAATTATTTTAAAGATCCCATAGTGATAAAGATAATATATTGAAATATCAAGATAAATGAAACATTATGTTCTATAAGAAATAACGAAAAAATTATCCAAGTATAGTAACACAGAAGTTGATGTTATACTTCGACTTTTAGAAAGTCAGAATGAGAAACAATCAAGACAATCGATACTAGAATTTGGCTGTAGAAGAGTCGGAGTGAGACATGATTGGTAATAGGCTTTGACTTTTTGAGAGTTGAAGTCAAGCACATTTGTTCATCAATCGATATCATACTTCGACTTTTAAGAAGTCGGAGTGAGGCTACTTCGACTTTCAAGGAGTAGGAGTGAAGTTAGATCTCTTCAACTTCAGAGGAGTCGGAGTGAACCCAGAACACTTCGACTTTCAAAGAGTCAGAGTGAAGCCAGATTACTTTGACTTTTCAGAAGTCAGAGTGAAGAACAGTTCACAACGTAGTTAGCCCACTTCAACTTTTCAGGAGTCAGAGTCAGTATGGTATACAATATACGTTTGTGGACTTTGAGAAATTTTCTTATCGTGTGTCAGTTTTGACACTAACTTAAATGTTACAGAGTATAATACATGTATGCCTTTACTGAAACACATTATCTTTTATACAAGATAAAGTACAGTATAAATAAATTTGTTTAAAAGATTTTGTCATAGCAAAAACACAATGATCAAGTATTATAATAGATAATTGCACAACAATATTTCTAAGTATTTTTATTCAACAATACTTAAGATAGTTGCTCAACAATTTTGGCTTAACAATTCTCCCCCTTTTCGTTAATGACAAAAACTTTTATATAGACAGTGTAAACAAATTTGGTTTTGTAAAAACAATTGTTCTTTGTCCTATATATCTATTCTTTTGATTCTTTCTCCCCCTTTGTGGTATTAACAGAAAGGATAAAAGATAGTGAGAGAGAGAGACACACACACACACACACAGATAGAGAACAACAGTTTTATATTGAAAATAAGGAGGAGCATTGTACAGTTATGAAGAAGAACTAGGAAGATAGAGAGAAAGTGGGATCTGATCAAAGAATGGTTAAAGAAGATCCCAAAGCTTCTTCTCATTTTCAGGAATACATGAAAGAACTTAGAACCATCTATGTCATAGGAGGGTCCTACAGAGGGGATTTTCCTAAAAGACTTAAGGTGACAGCGATGATACCAATTGACTCTCCTATTGTAGTTGTCACTAGACAGAGTTCTCCTAAGGGAAGTGAATTTCCTACTAGCTGCCTTGCACAGGAACTCATGAACTGTAATGTTCCAATGAAGACCTTGAGAGTGAGCTGCTTCCTTGGCTTTGTAGTAGATAGAGTATCTCTCTTTCCACTTCAGAGAGACAGACTTCCAAAGAGTCTCATAGCCTTTACAAAGATAAGCAGAAGGAGATAACTTCAACTTCTTGCATTCTGAACTATCTTCAGGATAAGATATAGCCCACTGATCATCTGACATTCTTTCAGATTCTGCAAAACTGTGCTGAAAATTTAGTAAATACTGTGAATTCTTGGGGGCGTGCATCATGGGAAAATGATGAAAGGATAGCTTGATGTTTTATTTGATCTTGAATCTAGTTGCTATCCTAATGTGTCTGTTGAAGACAACTTGGGCAAACTACTTTTTATAAGAAATTTCCCCTATCATAATGGGGTGCAATCCTGAGGGCAAACTAATGGTCATAGAGGGAGTGATTTCTCTTTGCCCTCTAACAAGCATAGCCCACTGCCCCTTATTGACATCAGGCAAATTCGTCTTGAACCTATCTTCATTGAATTGCTTCATTCTGTTGTAACTGATCTGTTGCTCCTTAATGAAATTACTAAAAAGATCAAAAAACTAAGATTCAAGTGAAGGGAAACATTCAAAAACTGGTTCCTTATTTGGCATCTGTAAACTAAGCAGCTTCTCCAAGGTGAAGAGATAAAAAGTCCTTAGGAGAAAAACTGGCTTTTCTGAGTGATAAGGTTCAGATCAGCCAGCGGAATCTCTGAAGTTTTTATTAAGGTAGGGAGCCAGTCTTCAAATTTGTAGTCTGGCATCCCATGGACTTCAAGAAAGTTTTAATAGAAAAATTTTTTCTAAAAAGAGCCATGTTGCGCTCAGAATGATAGATAAAGGCATACCAAAAAGGAGGAAGTAGGGAGCTAAGGTTATGTTTCATCTTTGGCCCTACTTTAGATGAAAGTGCTAGACTTGGAACTATTTGAGTAAGTGGATGAGTAGATTGGGACGAAGAGGGAATTGAGGATGTAGGGAGAGAGGAGAAAAAGTGAGGAGCTAGGGTGTAAAGAGTAGGTGTTTTTACAGTGTGGGGCTTGAATGTATATGCCATAAGAAATGAAGTAGTTGAAGTCTTTGGGGGAGAAGGAATTGAAGAAGGTTGTTCCTCTAGTAGAGAGGTAGAAGGGGGAAGATAAGAGGAAACAAGAGGGATCGGTTGGGAAGGAATTAGAGGTGTTTGTTCAGTGGGAACTAGAGGTGTAGGTTTAGAAGGAGTGGAAGGTAGGGTTGAGGATTTTGAGGGAGGAATATAACAGAACTAGATTTCATCATTTCCTCCTTCTCACCCTTCTCCTAAAGGTCTTGACCTTGGAAAGTTCTTCCACTTCCAAAGACTAATCTGGCTACTCCGTAGACTACTCTGGTTGCCCATCTGATTTCTACTAAAACTACTCAGAAGGCTGCTCCTACTGAGGTTGTTGCTGCTACTACTCAAAGCCAGTTCTGGCACTACCACTGACTCCACAGCTGGCTGATCCATAGGCTTCTCTAGCTTTGGCTCTGATTGGTTGGGATTCTGCTCTTCAGGTTGAGGAACGGAAGAAGGTACTGGACAGCTACCCTTGCCCTGTTGGCATACCAATTGAAGGAGAAGATCTGTCACGCCCCGACGCAGAATATCGGAGCGCGAAGGCAGTTGCAAGAAAAGGTATAGAGCGTATACTAGACATCAAACCATTGCACATTGAATAATACTAAAGCAAATTCTTCTCATTAATAACTTTTCAAATGTCTAGTTACAACCACTAATATCAAAGCCATCTACAGGGCCCAATTACATTGCAATCAAAGGAAATAACTAACTACAACTCTAAGATAACATAATGACTCGAGGGTACTGCTGGCTTCACTCTTGATCATTCCCTTCCTCGTGAGTGTATGTGCCATCCTCGGTCTCACCTGAGAACACAACATCAAATAACGTAGGGTGAGCGATAACGCCCAGTAGGACTTAAATCTCAGGCTCAAGCAGGCTTTAAATAATTAACGCATTTAATGGCAGAGTATCTAAAGATAGCAGGTACAAGAGAGTCAAAATATAGCAAGAGATAGCTCAACAGGTAATAGGATAGCACAATAGCACGAGATCGAGTATAGTTTCCAAAAATAGTACAAGTATCGAGTATAGAACGAATAGCATGATGGCCATAGCACAACTAGCACGAGTATAATAATAGCACGACGAGTATAGCACTTGTTTGTCATTCTAGACATCGAGAGAGTATAGCACATTTTGTGTTTTTGATTGTCATATAGATAGTCGAGATAGATAGCACTTGAGTGTAATGCCAAACACTCTGATCATTTAACTCCCATGGGCACTAGCACTTTCGGGCGCACATCCCAGGACCAGATCGGGCCCTTTATATATTGCTAGGCATTGGTTATATTGTTTATCTTTAGACAATCAGTCAATGGCCAATATAGAGTACCATGAATAGTTAAGAGCACTAGATGAATAGACGAGATAGTAGAGAGAACGTGAATAGATGAGCGAGTAGAGTATAGATGAGAGCTAGTGGACATTGCACGGAATGCGACGAGTAAACAGGCGATAGTAACAGATGCACAACATGCGCACGTCGTATTGGCAGTCAGGTGGAATTCACGATCTTCCCGCTGGCCATGTTATGCATAAGTCCAGAGGTTCGACATGATTCAGGTAAGAGAGAACTTCTAATAGCCGTTTGGATCATATCTATCCCTAAAGGTGTAATGGGTATTAGGGTACAACCGGCTCGTCGACCATGTGGGAATCCATGATCAGAGGAGACTTACGGAGGCCTTGTGCAAGAGTTCACTAGTCCGATGAAAGGAATATCCGACGGAGAGTTCACCACAAGCCAAGTAGTGTGTATGTAAAACAGGTGCTCGACGTTCTAGAGGAATTCTAGAACAGTGGAGCGTCGATATCGGTATATAACCACGCAAGAAACGAATACAAGTTCTTTAAAATAGGGCAATTAATATACGTTATTGCAATAAATTACCAGATACATTATGAGATATTTTATGCCAGATTTCAGCCATATGGATGGTTCATGTGTGTGCATGTGTAAGAGAAATCATAGATAGAAAGAAGTCGTGAATATGTATTTAAATCATTCAATGTAGCTCCATTTTTAAAACAAGTTTTTATTGGGGATATAACTGTAAAAAGGCGTAAGAATTATTAGAAAGCGACAGAAATAATTTTAATGGGTTTTCATGCAAAATCCTATGAAGGCGACATGGGCCAATAAGGATCGCGACAGGGTCAGGCCAGATCGCAACAGGGTCCTGTACGGGTCGCACAGGGCTGTCTGTTCAGGCGGCCAGAACGCGACGTAGGGTACTGTCGCGTTTAGAATGCGACAAGATGAGGCGTCGCGACAGGCTTGAGAACGCGATGTGTCGATCCGTCGCGTTCTCAGGTACTTCACCTGAGTTCGAGCGAGAAAAGTGTTCTACATCGAATTACGTGCCAACTTGACTTGTTTGGACACAGGGTACTTTGAAAAATCATAACTAATTGTATACACGATGAAAATCATGAAACCAGTTTTAAATTGATCTAGACATGCAAGGGTACTTCCAGTAATTAGGAATTTGAAAACAATCATGTATCGATATAGTTCTAACAAGTTGAACAAGAAGCTACATGATTCCAGGTGCAGCAGAGATGAATGATTTAATTCGAGCAACATGCTTCATAAAAATTAGGGCTTTTAGGGGCAAAAGATCCCTAACAACAAGTAGTATCTACAGTAAAATTTTCGTAGCATGGGATCAAGTATAGATAGAGTTTTGAATTAACATGATATCTCGGGGTTATCATGTTGGCAGATCTTCTAAAATCAAGAACAAAAGATTGGCTCGATGGAAATTATGAAACAAGAGGGCTTTTGTTCTTGGTGATTGGAACCACCTACATACGAGTTTAATTTATTTTGCTCGTGAGAATGCCTACCTTTGACTCGATTTATCTTCTAGGGCTTAGAACTCCAAGAACGAGGAAGAAGCTTGATGGATCTTCCTCTCCTCGATTTCTCCTCCTCCTTGGCCTCTCCTCCACGTCCAAGAACCCCTTTGCACGAGCTAGGGTCGGCCATGAGGATTTAAGAGATGTATTTATATAATACAAGTTCCTATTCCTACTACTACTCCAATTCCTCTTAATTACGAGATTTCCTAACTCCACCTTTCCTCTCTTGCTTTCCAATCTCTAATTGGGTTAGGATAGTACCTAAATTCGTGCTAGACTATATGGGGTAGGTTTAGGAATCCAATTCCAACTCTAATTGCCACTTTTATTACTTTAATAACCCCTTTCCAATTATGAGATAATTAAACTCCGAATTTAGGATATTTTCTTATTATTCTCCCTTTGTAAATTCATATTTTGACCTAATAAATTCTAGAGGGTCCATTAAGCAAAGCCCATTACTCTTTTCCATTTAATGGGTTTTATTTAATGCTCTTTTCATTTAAATATCCATTTAGCTAGGTTTTAATTCTTTATTTAAATTTATATTTTTCTTAAAAATTAGGTTGCTACAAGATCCTTCATCTGCTAAACTTCTTCTGACATAAAGTCAAATTTTACATCAATCTGATATTTACATCTGATATAATCAACATCTCTTCTTGCTTTAGAACCACATTCAGTACATCATCAATAGTCCTGCTTGTCTCCCCCTGAGACCTTGGCCGGGTCTCAACTGGAGGTGGAGAGACATGGTGATACTCTTCATGTATAAAGGGCTCAGCTGGAAGTACTTGGAATATCCTCTTCTTGAGCCACTCTTTTACCTCTTAAATCTCTGAGCACTTGGTTAATGGTCTCATGAGGGAGATCATGCTCAAGAGAGGGTCCTACAGCTTCACCTTGAACTACCTCTTCTCCTGTTACTTCTACTCTAATTTCTTCTCTTCTACTTTCTGGAGGCTGAACTTGAGGAAAGAAGGAGGAGCTATGTACTTCATTTGGAAATCTATCATGAGAGCAACCTGGTACAGAGTCCTTTGTCCCAAGATTTTGTGCTTTGTCTTACAACACATAATGACTTCTTCTCAGGGTGGAAAGTCCATCTTTTCCTTCACTGACACTGAGATCTCATTAGACAAGTCTACTAAAAATCTTCTAAAAATGAGAGTTAGCAAGGGATTATATAGAAGATTCCTGTAGGTATTAGACTCTGCCATCCTATCCAAAATGATAGAGGGCAAACTTACTCTATGCCCTTGAATAGCCCAGAATAGAAGACTGCCATCTCTAGCTATGATGGAGGAGTGTGTCCCAGGCCTAGGGGTGATGATGGTAGTGATGATGGCATGGAGAGCCTCTTCTCTACAGAGAGTTCATTGATTAGGAGTGTAGCGACCCTCATTATACCGGTACAGTTATACCAACCCACGTCGGTACAGCGAGCGTTGCCACAGTGGGACATTTACCCAACATAACATTCAGCTGAGATACACGTGAATATAAGAACAGAGTAGCGGAAGTAAAAGAACCATTAACTTCATTCATTCATCATCCACATTTAAACATACATGATTTGATACATTAAAGAACTAAAAGTCCACATAATTAAATTGCTGAAAATTTAAAACATAAATGTCCACACTATACATTCCCTTTCCATAGTAATTCTAATACAACGTTGCAATTACATACTATGAAAATCTCAAAATGTCACAAGCACTCCCACACTCTAATCTCCACGCTCGGAGTCGGTCTCCAACGTCTCCTCCACAAGTGCCTCGTCACCAACTATACCTGTATGCCGAAGCAAGTAGTGAGTCTAAAAGACTCAGCAAGTATTCTACACATACCGCACATGCACATATCATGGTAGGTTTTTCATACACATTCATAAGACGCAACATGTAGCATGCTGGATATTAAACTTTTACAACCTATCATGGTGAATCTACAATTTAACACATGGACTATGCTTTCAGATTTGTAGAAATAGAATCACCTATTACATGCTTTCTATTCATTTCTCACATAAAAATCTACCCCCAACCAACTAAGATATGAAAGCCATGAACATACATTTCCGAACATGCATGAAAGGAAACACACCTAACATGGAATCTACACATTACTACGCATATACATGACCAGTTTTCATACTTTAAGCTTGCTGGTTTTACATGCTTTAGCAACCATAATCTAACACATGAGAGCTACAACAACGATTAATTCACAACATGTGAACAACCAAATATGGAGAATTGTTTATATATGCTTAACAATTATCCCTAGCATGGATTCTAGGCATTTTTCATACATAACATGAACATATCATAGTAAAGCTACTGTTTAAGCACGATTTCAGATTGTCATAACATGGATTACAAACTCACATCCTCACAATTTGTTTTCACATTTTACACAATTTCAATTTCGCGTGTTTCACACTTCGCACATGCACTTTTACACATTGTTCACATTCACATTTACACATTCACAATTACTCATTCACATTTAGTGCCGTGACACATAGGCCAAACCACCAAGAAGGACACAACACATCACATCACATAGACGCCATCTAGGCAATACAATGGCGACTCTTGGACTGCGCAGACCGGGAGAACAAGTCTCCACCCTAACCAGTGGTACTTGTCCACCTCCAGGATTTCCCCCTAATGCCCTTAGGGTCACTTACACATTGAACCTTCTCAGGGGACTTTTCCCTGATACGGTTCCACTGCCCTCTGTGGAAGCAATGTCACACTTGGCACAATTTACACATTACACGTTTCCGATTTAAGCACTTAGTTTGGCACATGACACTCCATTTTACTCATTCGCTCATTTACACACATGGCACTCTGTTTTCCTGAAATGACACTAAAATTACAGAAATTTAGTGCTCAGGAGATTTCATTAATCAGGTTGCTATATACAAAATCAAATCATTTTTACAACGGCATGCGTTAGTTTCACAATTTCACATGGAAAATTGATATTGCATCATATACTGGTCCAAATGACCTGAAATTTTGACAACAGGCTAATTTCGGGTTTGGGATCCCACATGCAAAATTTCAGATTTTTCTAAGCTAAAAAGAAATTACAAAAAAATCTAACATTAATTCACATGCTATCCGCAATTCGATTTGTCATGGAGATAAACACAAACACAGTTTTAACCACTCGCGGTCTGAACCCTAACAGACATGGAGCTACAGAATTTATTCCTGAAATTTTTGGCAATACATGATTTACCGAAGATTTATCATGACCTACGCAAAATTGCTATTTCCCAAACAATATTTCCACTAATTCACACAAGCATGGGAAAAATCTCAGAATTTCAGAACAGAGACTGACCAATACATGCATGACCCATAAAATGTAGTACATTCAGATTCGTCCTAAATCATACAAAAAGGATTGACAAGGTTGATAACACATCATACATGTATTTCCATAAAATAAATACTCTATCATTTACCACCTTGCACAAAATCCATCCACACACCACATTCACTAGTATACATAGCACATAGAATTACCATTATATCCTCATCGTGAACTATCGAAAATAGTCCCGTATGAAGGGCAGAACAGCTTTTGTTGTCACGTCCTAATAAAAGGCTATTTATCGGGAGTGACAGAAAAACAGGTACAAAAGTAATAATTCTTTATCCATTCATAACGTCATAACGCGGAAGTTTAATTACATAGATACTCCTCATAACAACTAAGTGAGGAGTAGATCAAAACAAACTTAATTTACATATCTCATTTCACACTACTAAACAAAAGTAGAAACTAGTTGGCTTTGCTTGTCACGTCGGTCCACTCAGCACTCAGACCCTTAAATGTCATCCCCATCTGTATTACCTGAAAATGGTAGGAAATAATGAGCTAACTAGCCCAGTAGAATTCAAATTCCATAGTTCAGTTGATAGTTCAAGAATGTATACATGATAACTAAGACAAGGGCAGAATATCAAAGAGAGTCACACTAGATTTCAGGACAGTAAGCTTGATGCAATGACAGTAAAACTCAGATCATGCTCAGATATATAGCTCGAGAATTGATTCACATATCATCTACATAGTACTGGAATTATGATGACCATATTCAGAAAATAGTTGATGCAATGCCAGACATCCAGACATCCTTATCATTCCACGTGGTCCGAAAATGAATTCGGGTGCTCCTCCCAGGACTGGACTAGCCCTATTTGCACAGGCATAAAAATCACAGGGGTACAAAGACCCAATAATGTCATCTCCATTTATTCACATCTCATAAGGTGTTCAAGCATATGAACTCTCAGGTGTTCAGATTTTATAGACCCAATTACCGAATACCGAAGAATAGACTCAATCGGAGTGCTATTCGTAATTGACAACTTTAGAATAATTCAAGGGGAGTTAAGGTACACAAAGTGGGTGAACTTAGCAGTAGTATGACAGTAAATATCAAGGTAAATGAGAGGGTAACTTCCTTGGCTTTTAGGATGAAGTTTTGGCATGGATTCGGACATGAAAGAGTGCAGAAATCCGAATCAGCATGGTACCTGTCGACAGCCAAGAAGGGGCTGTCGACAGATGAGAGCAGACAGAGTTCAGGTTGTCTGGCTCTGTGTGTATCTGTCGACAGATGCAAGGGATCTGTCGACAGATCCACACAGTCCAGCAACCTGAAGTTCTGTCAGACGTGCGCCTGTCGACAGATTTTGGCCGGCTGTCGACAGGTGGCTGCAGAACTTTTAAAAATGGCTTCAAATCTATCCTAACACCCTAACTATAGAACTTATGAACCTAAACATGTTTGATATCAAATAGAAGAGTCTAATTAGAGTTTTCATAGGGATTTATAAACCGAACAAACAAGATAAAAGAAGGGTTTACAATTCAAACTTGACTTGCTTGAAACTAAACATAGTTTAGTACTAGAAGTAGAACCTTGATAGAAATGGTTGGATGGAAGGTTCCTACATGATGGACACTAAACCACAACATGTTTTATGGATCTAAATCAAAACTTGAAGTATCAACCATCGAAACCGAAGTCTTCATATTATCCTACAAAGATAGTTGAAACTTCTACAACTTTATAACATGTTCAAAGATCAAAAGTGGATGAAGGGAATAGGAGTTAATTTCTAAAATGGAACGAGGTTGTTCCTCTCCCAACAAGAGTTTTCTATCATGATTGGAAAGGGAAAAACAGAGGATCACAAGTACAGTCACTTATTCGTTCATACGAATTCCTTGTGACATATGAACAAAACCCGAACTGAACCATAGAGAGATGAATCCTACCTAGTTGAGGAAAATGAAGAAGGACCACAAGTGAAGGAATAAACAGTGGAGCTTGATGTTGTAGCAGCAACAGCCTCCAAGATGGCTCCCCAACTACTTCTCAGCAACAGCTCCAACAGAGTTTGACCAGGAACAATGTAAGAAGACCAGCAGTTCAAGCAGCAGCAACCTCTTCACAGTGCTTGCAACCAGGAACTCCTTCCAAACAAGATGTTATCCAGAGAAATGGCAGCAGCATAACAGTAGGAAAGGGTGCAGAAGGGTTCGAACTAAGGAGAGGGAGTGGCTTTTATAGCCCAGTCAAGTTCCCCTGGTGAAGACACCTCCCATGCACAGGTGTAAACGGTAAAACCCCTTGGTTTTTACTGTTTACACATGTCCCATGCATCCAACCTCACACCTACACCTCATCCACCATCATGAAGAATTTTAACCCCAGTTCTATCCTTATCCTAACGTGTGCTGGCCTCCTCAAGGCTTCACACGTAAGCTCCCGTAAATATCCCAGAAAATGGTTACCGTAAATAATCTATAATTCAACTGATCCAATCTTCACTATGTAACCCATCCAAATGGTGTCCATTTGTAATGAAATTTTAACCATAGACTAATATGATGGTTTTACAAATTATGGTGATTTTAGTTTAATTTTTAGAATTTATTTTACAGTAGGTGAAAAATCACCCGAAAAATAGTCGCGTCGACTTAATCTCGAAATCCGTACGTCAAAAAATTCGGATAATTACATATTTGACTTCTCCACATTTTTCTGGAAATTATGATGTTCTCGGATTTTTATTTCGTTGTCGTTTTCCAGTGTCGCCCTGTGGGAGCGCGCATTTCGATGTACGACACTGGGTAATGTTCATTACCACTAATTATATCTATCCTCTAATTATCACAATTTAATAACATTCCTAAGGTATTTTAACCAATTATGTCTATTTCTTAACACCTTGAATTTCTAGGGCGTTACAACTCTCCCCTACTAAAAGAAATTTGGTCCTCCAAATTTAATAACATACAGATGTAGTTACTAACCTGTAAACAACTCTGGATACTTGTCCTTGATGGCATCTTCCAATTCCCATGTTGCTTCTTCTTGTCCTCGCTTATTCCATTGAATCTTTAATAAAGGAACTTCCTTGTTCCGAAGTTGCTTGATTTTTCGATCGATGATCTGTACTGGTCTTTCTTCATATGCCAAATTTCCTTGTACATCCAAATCTTGGTATCCAATAATGTGTTCCGGATCATACACATATTTTCTTAACATTGACACATGAAAGATATCATGAACATTGGATAATTGCGGTGGAAGTGCCAGTTGGTATGTCATTTCACCAATTCTCCTCAATATTTCAAAAGGTCCAATGTATCTTGGACTCAATTTTCCCTTGATACCAAATCTTTTAATTCCTCTTCGGGGTGACACTTTAAGAAACACATGCTCTCCTGGCTGAAATTCTAACTCTCTTCTACGTCGATCGGCATAACTTTTCTGTCGATCTTGAGCAGCTTTCATCCGATCTTGTACCAATTTGATAACTTCTGTCGTCTCTTGGATCATTTCTGGTCCAAGAATATGCGTTTCTTTTAATTCGACCCAACACAATGGTGATCTACATTGTCGACCATACAAGGCTTCAAATGGTGCCATTCGAATAGTAGACTGGTAACTATTGTTATATGCAAATTCCATAATTGCTAGATGAGTGTTCCAGTCATTTCCGAACTCTAATACACAAGCACGACACATATCCTCAACAATTTGATTCACCCGTTCGGTCTGTCCATCTGTTTGAGGGTGAAATGCGGTACTAATTTTAATTTTGTTCCCAAAGCATCTTGCAACTCTTTCCAAAAATGCGAAGTAAATCTTGCATCTCGGTCAGAAACTATGTTCTTTGGAATTCCATGCAAACGTACAATTTCTTTCATATATAATGCTGCCAAAATATTAACAGACCATTTTATCTTTATTGCTAAGAAATGAGCTGATTTGGTAAGTCTGTCAATGATTACCCAAATAGCATCAAATCCACTCCGTGTTTTAGGTAATCCCACAATAAAATCCATACCAATGCTATCCCATTTCCACTCTGGTATCTCAAGTGGTTTTAATTTTCCTGCAGGTTTCTGGTGTTCTGCCTTAATTTTCTGACATGTCAAACATTTTGCAATAAATTCCACAATATCCTTCTTCATGTTGCACCACCAGAAATACTTCTTCAAATCTTGATACATTTTGACAGCTCCAGGATGAATAGTGTAACGAGACCGATGAGCTTCTTCTAAGATCTGTTTCTTGATTTCGGAATTATCCGGTACACACAATCTGTCCCGGAATCGAAGATTTCCATGAGAATCTTCATTAAAATCAGGTTTAGAAGCCAATTTTTTCTGATTCCTACCAATATAGGATCATTGTCCTGCTGCTCATTAATTTGCTTCAGCAAATCTGACTGCACTACTAAGTTGCTAATCACCATTCTTTCTCCTTGTGTTTCAACTTTCAAGCTCAATGTGGAAAATTCTTCCAACAATTTCCATTCCCTTACTTGCAACTGACACATCTTGGCTATAGGATTTCTGCTAAGTGCGTCAGCCACAGTGTTTCCTTTTCCCGGATGGTATTCAATCTTGAAATCATAGTCTTTGATATATTCCATCCATCTCCTTTGTCTCATGTTCAGTTCTTTTTGTGAAAATAAATACTTGAGACTCTTATGATCAGAGTACACTATGAATTGGTTTCATACAAGTAGTGTCTCCAAAGCTTAAGAGCAAAGATCACAGCAGCCAATTCTAAATCGTGTACTGGGTAGTTTTTCTCGTGAGTCTTCAATTGTCTTGAGGCATAGGCAATAACTCTTCCATCTTGCATTAATACACATCCCAGTCCAATGTTGGAAGCATCGTATAAACCTCAAATATTTTTCCTTCCACCGGCAAAGCTAGAATTGGTGCAGATGACAGACATTCTTTTAATAATTGGAATGCTTCCTCACAATTCTCATTCCAGATAAAATCAGTTCCTTTTCTGGTCAACTGTGTAAGAGGTGAGGCAATTTTAGAAAAATCTTTGACAAATCGCCGGTAGTAACTGGCCATGCCCAGAAAACTTCTTACTTCAGTGAGATTCTTAGGTTGCTTCCATTTCTGTATGGTTTCAATCTTTGAAGAGTCTACTGATAGACCTTCTTTAGAAATAATGTGTCCTAAGAACATTACTTCTTTCAACCAAAATTCACACTTGCTAAACTTTGCATATAACTTATTGTCTCGTAACAATTGCAAAGTGATCCGTAGATGGGCTTCATGCTCCTCCATACTTTTGGAATAGATCAGTATATCATCAATAAATACAACCACAAACTGATCTAAATAAGATCTGAAAACATCATTCATCAAACGCATAAATGCAGCCGGTGCATTGGTTAATCCAAACGGCATCACTACAAATTCATAATGTCCATATCTTGTTCGAAAAGCCGTTTTATAAATATCTGATTCTTGAATTTTAAGCTGATGATATCCAGATCTTAAATCAATCTTGGAAAAACACTGAGCTCCAGACAATTGATCAAATAGATCATCAATTCTCGCAGTGGGTACTTATTCTTTATAGTCAATTGATTTAACTGCCGATAATCTATACACAACCGCATAGATCCATCTTTCTTTTTAACAAACAGTACTGGAGCACCCCAAGGTGAGGTACTGGGTCTAATGAATCCCTTCTCTATCAATTCCAACAATTGTCTTTTCAGTTCTTTCAGTTCTTCTATTGACATTCTGTAGGGTGTTCTAGAAATTGGTGTAGCTCCTGGTACCAACTCAATTGAAAAATTCACCTCTCTACTAGGTGGTACGCCAGGTAGCTCTTCAGGGAAAACATCAAGAAATTCTCTTACTACCGGAATATCTTCCAATCCCGCAATGCTCTGATTAATAGGGTCACGGAAGCCAAATATCCTTGACAACCTTTCTGTACTAACTTACAAGCTTTCACTGCTGAAATTATTGGTATTCTTTTGGTTTGAGGTTTATCAAAGTCATAGAATAATTTTCCTCTCCTAGGAAAGTCACTTGTCTCAATTGGCAATCTAGATTTATGTGTATTTCGATAGCCAATCGACCCCAAGGATTACATCATAATCCCACATTTCTAAACATATCAGATCACCAGGTAAATCATGTCCTTTGACAATAATCTGGCTAGCAGGGTAATATTCTTTAAGCTTTTTACCTTCACTTAAAGTTGCAACCTCAAGTTGTGTGGTTAATGGAACTGACTTTATCCAACAATTTAGCAAACTCATAACTAATGAAAGAGTGCGTAGCTCCAGAATCAAACAACACAAATGCAGGTTTTGAGTTTACTAATAAAGTACCTTCAATCAATCCGCCTTCCTGCGGGGATTCAGGTTCCACATCCTGAATGGCTTGTAGTCTTCCTTGCTTTACTTGGGGGTTCTTATTTGTTGGTGCTGTCTTAGCCATCGGGCAGTCCGGAATTCGGTGTTGAGTGCTACCACACCGGAAACATGCACCCAATTTACGCCAGCAATTCTCAATCTTATGCCCGATACGATGGCAATGCTTACAAACCTCCTTACTTCCTACCGGAGCTTTGCCTGCCTTCTTAGCAGCTTGCTGAGTCTTCGGGGCATTCCCCGACTCATACTTCCTTTTCCGATCGAAGACCCTTCTCCAGATTTCCCCCTAATCTTATCCACAGTTTCATTCGCAGCTTCTAATGCCAAGGCTCTCTTTACCATTTCTGAATAGGTAGTAATCAGATGAGGAGTTAACTGCGTAATAAAATTAGGACGCAGTCCATTCATAAACCTCTTAGCCTTTAGCTTTTCCGTGGATATAAGATGAGGAGCATATTTTGACAATCGGGCAAATTGAGCCTCATACTCGGATACCGACATTCTTAGCTGCTT
The DNA here is from genome assembly GCA_014218235.1 of Colocasia esculenta. Taxonomy (NCBI): domain Eukaryota; kingdom Viridiplantae; phylum Streptophyta; class Magnoliopsida; order Alismatales; family Araceae; genus Colocasia; species Colocasia esculenta. The sequence continues at coordinate 9,244 of JACBKR010002892.1, read as the reverse complement.
TAACCCAGCAAATTCATTCGCTTTCTTCTCCTGAACCACCTCAGAGAAATATTGCTCATTAAACAGTTCCACAAACTCTTCCCAACTGACTTGATTTGAATCTTCCATGGTAGCTTCCACAGTTTCCCACCAAGCACGAGCATCCCGATCCAATTGGAATGTAGTGAGACGAACCTTTTCTTCTTCCGTACATTAATCATTCTGAATATTCTTTCAATGTCTTTTAGCCAATTCTCAGCTTCATCCGGATCCGTACTTCCTGTGAATCTCGGAGGGTCCAGGCTTCGGAAATCCTTGAACAAGTTTGTCCCATTGTGACTGTTATTTCTAGCTACTACCTTCATTACACGGGTCAAATCATGCATAGAACTTTCCATCTTCCTCAAATTAGCATCACCACCATCCATGATTAAATCAAAAGGAATCTGAAATATTCAGTAATACATTCATTAATTTCACAAACATCCCAATCTTGCATTCATCACATACACAATTCAATTTCACATAACATACCATCTATATTATCAAGTCAAATATTTACATGTAGTACATTTCCATGTATCCACAAACCAAAATAACACAGCTTTCTCCTACCAAGTTTACCATTTATACAAAACTCCAACCTCCCTAAACCTCTCACTCCACATACATATGGGAGTCACATATATACAATCAGTGTTTACACAAAAGAGAGGTATACAAAAAATGAGTGGTCTACGTCTTCTTCTAGTTTCGGGTAAGATCTATAACAGTTTCCATTTGCGGTGCTTGCTGCTCTACTCCGCCCCATGGTACAGCTCTCTAGCTGCATCAGTCAATGCCTCCCAATGATCTTCAACTTGGTGGAGCAACAGATCTTGTCCTAACTTCAAGTTATCCAGATTGATCATAACTTGACTCATAATTTCTAAGGAAGCACATGGATTGCCTGCCATGAAAGCACCTGCAGTCAAGTTGAGCACCTCTTCCTTAATTTCCAGGTGGGCTTCTCGCTGTGCTTGAGCATATAATTCTATATCCTGACGTAGCAATTCCATGGCAGCAACCAACCTTTCTTGGGCATTCATGTCCATTCTGAAATGATTAACAGGTTAAGCATTTACATGATTACAAAAATCATGCTAACTAATCCCATGTTTCTACCCCAACTCACTGATTTCCCTAGGTTTATCGAACTAATGCTCTGATACCAAATTTATCTGTCACGTCCTAATAAAAGGCTATTTATCGGGAGTGACAGAAAAACAGGTACAAAAGTAATAATTCTTTATCCATTCATAACGTCATAACGCGGAAGTTTAATTACATAGATACTCCTCATAACAACTAAGTGAGGAGTAGATCAAAACAAACTTAATTTACATATCTCATTTCACACTACTAAACAAAAGTAGAAACTAGTTGGCTTTGCTTGTCATGTCGGTCCACTCAGCACTCAGACCCTTAAATGTCATCCCCATCTGTATTACCTGAAAATGGTAGGAAATAATGAGCTAACTAGCCCAGTAGAATTCAAATTCCATAGTTCAGTTGATAGTTCAAGAATGTATACATGATAACTAAGACAAGGGCAGAATATCAAAGAGAGTCACACTAGATTTCAGGACAGTAAGCTTGATGCAATGACAGTAAAACTCAGATCATGCTCAGATATATAGCTCGAGAATTGATTCACATATCATCTACATAGTACTGGAATTATGATGACCATATTCAGAAAATAGTTGATGCAATGCCAGACATCCAGACATCCTTATCATTCCACGTGGTCCGAAAATGAATTCGGGTGCTCCTCCCAGGACTGGACTAGCCCTATTTGCACAGGCATAAAAATCACGGGGGTACAAAGACCCAACAATGTCATCTCCATTTATTCACATCTCATAAGGTGTTCAAGCATATGAACTCTCAGGTGTTCAGATTTTATAGACCCAATTACCGAATACCGAAGAATAGACTCAATCGGAGTGCTATTCGTAATTGACAACTTTAAGAATAATTCAGGGGAGTTAAGGTACACAAAGTGGGTGAACTTAGCAGTAGTATGACAGTAAATATCAAGGTAAATGAGAGGGTAACTTCCTTGGCTTTTAGGATGAAGTTTTGGCATGGATTCGGACATGAAAGAGTGCAGAAATCCGAATCAGCATGGTACCTGTCGACAGCCAAGAAGGGGCTGTCGACAGATGAGAGCAGACAGAGTTCAGGTTGTCTGGCTCTGTGTGTATCTGTCGACAGATGCAAGGGATCTGTCGACAGATCCACACAGTCCAGCAACCTGAAGTTCTGTCAGACGTGCGCCTGTCGACAGATTTTGGCCGGCTGTCGACAGGTGGCTGCAGAACTTTTAAAAATGGCTTCAAATCTATCCTAAACACCTAACTATAGAACTTATGAACCTAACATGTTTGATATCAAATAGAAGAGTCTAATTAGAGTTCTCATAGGGATTATAAAACGAACAAACAAGATAAAAGAAGGGGTTTACAATTCAAACTTGACTTGCTTGAAACTAAACATAGTTTAGTACTAGAAGTAGAACCTTGATAGAAATGGTTGGATGGAAGGTTCCTACATGATGGACACTAAACCACAACATGTTTTATGGATCTAAATCAAAACTTGAAGTATCAACCATCGAAACCGAAGTCTTCATATTATCCTACAAAGATAGTTGAAACTTCTACAACTTTATAACATGTTCAAAGATCAAAGGTGGATGAAGGGAATAGGAGTTAATTTCTAAAATGGAACGAGGTTGTTCCTCTCCCAACAAGAGTGTTTCTATCATGATTGGAAAGGGAAAAACAGAGGATCACAAGTACAGTCACTTATTCGTTCATACGAATTCCTTGTGACATATGAACAAAACCCGAACTGAACCATAGAGAGATGAATCCTACCTAGTTGAGGAAAATGAAGAAGGACCACAAGTGAAGGAATAAACAAGTGGAGCTTGATGTTGTAGCAGCAACAGCCTCCAAGATGGCTCCCCAACTACTTCTCAGCAACAGCTCCAACAAGAGTTTGACCAGGAACAAGATGTAAGAAGAACCAGCAGTTCAAGCAGCAGCAACCTCTTCACAGTGCTTGCAACCAGGAACTCCTTCCCAAACAAGATGTTATCCAGAGAAATGGCAGCAGCATAACAGTAGGAAAGGGTGCAGAAGGGTTCGAACTAAGGAGAGGGAGTGGCTTTTATAGCCCAGTCAAGTTCCCCTGGTGAAGACACCTCCCATGCACAGGTGTAAACGGTAAAACCCCTTGTTTTTACTGTTTACACATGTCCCATGCATCCAACCTCACACCTACACCTCATCCACCATCATGAAGAATTTTACCCCAGTTCTATCCTTATCCTAATGTGCTGGCCTCCTCAAGGCTTCACACGTAAGCTCCCGTAAATATCCCAGAAAATGGTTACCGTAAATAATCTATAATTCAACTGATCCAATCTTCACTATGTAAACCCATCCAAATGGTGTCCATTTGTAATGAAATTTTAACCATAGACTAATATGATGGTTTTACAAATTATGGTGATTTTAGTTTAATTTTTAGAATTTATTTTACAGTAGGTGAAAAATCACCCGAAAAATAGTCGCGTCGACTTAATCTCGAAATCCGTACGTCAAAAAATTCGGATAATTACATATTTGACTTCTCCACATTTTTCTGGAAATTATGATGTTCTCGGATTTTTATTTCGTTGTCGTTTTCCAGTGTCGCCCTGTGGGAGCGCGCATTTCGATGTACGACACTGGGGTAATGTTCATTACCACTAATTATATCTATCCTCTAATTATCACAATTTAATAACATTCCTAAGGTATTTTAACCAATTTATGTCTATTTCTTAACACCTTGAATTTCTAGGGCGTTACAGTTGTTCTGCTCTATGAACTTGGCGCGGTCTCTGGCCGCTAATTCTCATGTCAACGGCTATCGCTGGCGCTAAGCAGATCTTAGGCAAGGGAATTGTCGTTAATGCCAGTCTGTGCAGAACCCAGACCTGAGCTCCAAGATGGTGTGAATTTGGGGTTCTAGGACACGAGGGAAAATACTTAAAATTTGTAAAACCAACCTAGACCATACGGGACGTTATGGGTAGGGCACTGCCCTTTTAGAAACACTCTTAGGGATCAAAGGTTTGGTGAAGCCCTCCTTGGGCAGTCCCAGAAGTTCCTAACTAGTCCCCAAGATAGCTTCCCTCACGTTTCTTAGGCAGTCTCCACCCAAGTCGAGGTCGGGGAAGCCTTCCTCGATGATCCAGCAAGCTCCTTGATGCAGCAGAACCCCGGACAAAGCTTTAGATCTTTAGATTTAGTTTGCAAGATGGGTTTTCCTCTAAGGCCTCTAGGGTTTTCCTCTTCTTCCTCTCTTGCAAAAGGCAAAGAGAAGGGTTGGGAAGCATTTAGGGGTTCAGATATATGTGAGAGGCTTCTCCTGTCCCGAAATGTTGATGTGAACCCCATTCGACTGTTGGACAGCTCCCCAATGGTTGGGGTAGCTTGTTCCCAAATTCTGGGCTCTGCAACGCATGCAGGTCAGAGAAGTTGGCATCCACATCGTTGGACGCTGGGATTAGTGTTGGCGTCCATGGGTTGACGCTGACACCACACCGACGTCATGATATTGACGCCAATCTGGCCTTCGGCCAGAAGTCTAAAACATGCAGAAACCCATGCACATCATGTATATATACATGTAATATCTATATAGTTTTGTGCACACACTGCCATCAAGCAATACGTACATTATTTATACCCAAATTATACATATACACACATAGGTATACTAATTAATACATTTTTAGATACATACATACGTACATACACAACATGAATTATCTACATGCAATACAATAAGGCAACAAAATTCGAGGGCCTTACACCCTCTCCCCCTTAAAAGGAACTTCGTCCTCGAAGTTAGAACGACACTACTCAAACAAAAGGGGATACTTCTTCTTCATCGCATCCTCAAGCTCTCACGTAGCTCCTCTCGTGAGAAGTTCCGCCATAGAACTTTCACCGACGCAATACTCTTGTTTCCGGAGATGCTGAACCTTCCGGCCAAGAATAGCTACTGGTTGCTCGACATACGAAAGATCTAGCTGGATCTCCACTGGCTCTGACTAATCACATGAGATGGATCTCGGACATACTTCCTGAGCATCGAAACGTGGAACACAGGATGAACACTAGCCAAAGCTGTGGTAAGGCTAGCTCATACGCCCGACTGCCCAAACGTCTGAGAATCTCATATGGCCAATGAACCTAGGGCTCAACTTACTATGCCGGCCAAATCTGACGACACCACGAGTAGGCGATATCTTCAAGAAGACATGATCGCCCACCTCGAACTCCAAATCCTTTCTTCTGTTGTCGGCATAACTCTTCTGCCTATCCTGTGCCGCAACAAGCCTCTTTCTGATAAGCTGGATCTTATCTGAAGTTTCCTGAACTACTCCGGTCCGATCAACTGCCTACACCAATCTCCTCCCAACATAACGGAGATCTGCAGGGCCTACCATACAACGCCTCAATGGAGATGTACCAATACTAGCATGAAAGCTGTTGTTGTATGAAACTCCACAGAGGTAAATGGCGCTCCCAATCATCCTTCCAATCCAGAACACACGCCCTCAACATATCCTCGAGCGTCTGGATAGTCCTTTCGGACTGTCCGTCAGTCTGGGATGAAACGCCGAACTGAGCCTCAGCTCCGAACCTAAAGCATCCTGAAGACCCTTCCACAATCTCGAAGTAAATCTCGGATCTCGATCCGAAATGATCAACTTCGGCACACCATGCAATCTAATGATACTACTAACATACAATCTAGCTAAACTCTCTACTAACTGCTTCTTCTTCATAGGCAAGAAATGAGCAGTCATCGAGAATCTATCTACAACTACCCAAATCGAGTCATTGCCCCTTCTAGATCGAGGCAAACCGAGACGAAATCCATAGTGACAGCTTCCCACTTCCATACTGGGATATCCATCCTCTGCATAAGGTCGGATGGTCGCTGTCGCTCGGCCTTCACTTGCTGACACACTAGACATCTAGACACATAATCCGCAACATCCTTCTTCATGCCAGACCACCAAAATGATCTCTTCAGATCCTGATACATCTTAGTGTTACCGGATGAATAGACAATCGTGATCTGTGAGCCTCCGCTAACACATGCTCACGGACATCTACGATGGCAGGGACACATACTCGGTGCTGAAATCTGATCACACCGTCCTCATCACGAGCAATGCCCGCCTTGCCCACTAACTCTAACAATCTAGGGTCGGCTTCCTGTTGCTCGATCACCTCATCCAACACAGAGGATCTAAGAGATAGCTGAGCTACAAAAGCCTGACATAGCGATGGCTCTAACTCGGTCATAGAGCACGCCGCATCCTCCAACATCTTCCAATCCTGCTGGAGCGAAGACCTCTTCCTACTAAGAGCATCCGCCACGACATTCGCCTTCCCAGGGTGATACTGAAGGTCGAAGTCGTAATCCTTCAAGAACTCAATCCATCTTCTCTGCCTTAGGTTTAATTCCTTTGGGAGAAAAGATACCTCAAGCTCTTGTGGTCGGTAAACACCTCAAATCTGACACCATAAAGATAGTGCCTCCAGATCTTTAGTGCATGAACCACTGCTGCGAGCTCCAAGTCATGAGTCGGATAGTTCTTCTCATGCTCCTTCAACTGACGAGAAGCATAAGCTACTACCCTTTCTTGCTGCATTAGCACACAGCCTAAACCAATCTGAGATGCATCTGTATAAATGGCAAAGCCTTCTGGACCACTAGGCAATACCATACCGGAGCAGAAGTAAGCTTAGCCTTAATAGCTGAAAGCTACGCTCACATGCCTCGACCATACAAACTTCTCCCTTTCTGGTAAGCTGAGTCAAAGGGGCGGCGATGGATGAAAATCCCTCAATAAATCGCCGATAATAACCAGCTAAACCAATAAAACTACGAATCTCCGAAGGGGGTCTTGGGAATCTCCCAATCCATAACTGTCTGGACCTTCGCTGGATCAACTGCAACACCAGCACGGAGATAACATGCCCGAGGAAATGAACCTCGCACAACCAAAAATCGCACTTGCTGAACTTGGCATACAGCTTGTGCTCACGAAGAACCTCTAACACTACCCTCAAATGCTGACGGTGCGTGCCTCGTCCGGAGAGTAGACCAACACATCATCAATAAACACTACGACAAAGCTATCTAAATAAGGCCTAAACACCCTGTTCATGAGATCCATGAACGCTGTAGGGGCATGGTCAATCCGAAAGGAAGGACCAAGAACTCATAATGTCCATAATGGGTTCTAAATGCCGTCTTGGACACATCCTCACTCCGAATCCTCAACTGATGATAACCAGATCGCAAATCAATCTTAGAAAAGACTGATGCCTCTCACAACTGGTCAAACAAATCATCAATACGAGGTAAGGGATACCTGTTCTTCACAGTTACTTGGTTCAACTTCTTATAGTCAATGCATAACCTAAGTGACCCGTCTTTCTTCTTGACGAATAATACAGGTGCGCCCCAAGGGGAAACACTAGGGCGAATAAATCCTTATCAAGCAACTCTGCAACTGCCTCCTCAACTCGGCTAACTCCACAGGTGCCATCCGATATGGAGCCTTTGAGATAGGAGAGGTGCCCGGAAGCAACTCTATAGTAAACTCTATCTCTCTATCCGGTGGCAATCCAGACAAGTCATCAGGAAAGACATCTGGAAAATCCTGCACTACCTCAATCTCGCAAGAGTAGGTGACTCATCAGCCTCTGGCACTAACACCACGCTGGCAAGAAAAGCGTCACAACCCTTGTTCACCATGCGCATCGCCTTCATGGCAGAGATGACCAACTTTCCAGCCAAGTTCCTTGGCAAGGGATGAGAGAACTCGTCCTCACCAGGAATGAGGAAAACAATCCTCTTCCGACGACAATCCACTAATGCATAGTGCTCCTCTAGCCAATCCAGACCCAAGAATAACATCATAGTCCTTCATCTTTAGCAAGAAGAAACACCCATCTAGGATTCTATCCTCAATGCACACAGGTAACGACGGAATGCACTTCCTATCGATACCGTACCCGCAGGGGTGTGCACAGACAAAAGGGACTTCTAAATCCTCAGACTCTACACCTGACTCTAGGGCTAACTGCCTAGCGAACCGCTCGGAAATGAACAAGTGAGTAGCACCCGTATCAAACAAAACCCGAGGTGCACACCTAAAAGTAAAACCGTACCTTCGGTGACATGCTCCGCCTACTCGGCGTCCTCGCGAGATAAAGAAAACACTAGAGCTGGGGCTCGAGGCCTTCCTGGTCTTCCCGTAGCTGGCGCGGCTGCCGCTACCGCTAGGGCTGGCGCTCCACGCTGAGCTCCCTGCTGAAGTCTTGGGCAATCTTGATCTTGTGGTCGCTGCTCCACACTTCAGGCAATTTCCCGTAATCATCCAACACTCGGTACCACCATGTGTCTTTCCACAGTGGGGATGCTCTTTCTTCACACTAGGGGAACGTACAAAAGGTACCTGAGAACTGCCGACTGCCACTGGTCGCTGCTGTGTCGAGTACACCGCTTTCTTCTTGTCCTGCCGCTGGAATGTCGTGTTGGCCTCTTCTGCGAAGCTTCTTTTCTCCAGGTATTGCTCCATCTCTCCCTCCTGCCTACAAGCAGCACTAAGGGCTCGTCCAACGTGCGGTGGTCGAATGCCACGAGTCTCGTCCGCAGTGATGGCTTGAGTCCCATCACGAACTTCTTTGTCTTCCTGCGCTCGTCTACCATGATATAAGGTGCATATTTAGAGAGTTCAGAAAATCTTGCCTCATATTCCAGCACGGTCATGGAGCCTTGAGCCAAAGATAGAAATTCTTGCTCCATCCGATCTTGCACATGCTCAGGGACGAACTTGGCCCGAAAGAGCCTCATGAACTCGTCCCAAGCAACATCGATAGCTCTGTCCTCAAACGGGTACGCAGCAATGAAGCCCACCATACATCAGCTCTTTCCTGCAGTACACCGTTCATAAGCACCATCTAAACAAATCCAACTTAATAGAACATACAAGCATAAAACTAAAGCATACTTGTAGCATGTAGGTGGCTAACGTAACTTATCGTCATCTGCACACTTGATGGCTCGAAAGATCTCTCTATCCCCCTCATCCAGCTTTCAGCCAACAACGGATCGCTCTCCCCTTAAAAGAGGT